>NW_004624799.1:11268737-11285226 GCF_000247695.1 Heterocephalus glaber | reverse complement strand
CAAAGTCTATGTAAATAGGGAAGGGTGGGGGGGGTGAAGGGTGCATAGGTGATGGGGAAAAAATAAGAACTAAGATACATCATGTTCAGGTACAAACACCCAATGATAACTGTAAATGTATTGTATACCTAAAATGTACCGATTAATATATAAAAAAATAAATAAATAAATAAGAAATATGCTCCGCTTCTTTGCACCCCCCAAAGATTTTTTTTAAACTAAAACTTGAAGGCTGAACTTTTGGTTGCACTTACTCTTTGTGTAAGCACATTACCTAGTATCTTACAGAGGAGCCTATATCTAATATTAGTTGATTTTGTTTAAATCTACAAAAAATTAGCCTTTGCTCAGAAGATTCATGAAAGATTGTTGTAGTTCTTCTGCTTAGCACCCATTAATTTCATGCTTACTATAAGTGAAAATGTTTGTACTTTAATTCCATGATAGAAGATCCATATAAACTTACCAGTAGGCATCAATATAAAATCCATTAAAAAGGGTTTATATCAGAGTATGAGACATATTGTTAGGGTTCAAAATCAACATGTAAGGAGTTGATTTACATTCTGAAATCTAAAATCAACTGTTAAAATATACCAAACCAAGTGTGCTTGTTGCTATTCACAAAGCATTCATAAATAAGATGTATGCATCACAATGACAGACGAATATCATCTCTGCTTTTGAGAGTCTGTCAAAAAAGTCGGTCATTATACATCTGTTATTCAATTCACACACAACCAGCAAAGTATATTAACTATGCTGCCTCCTTAGCATCAAGTGATAAATTCCCAGTTTCATTTTACAAAAATGGATAATGAAAAAAGGAAATTGGCAAAGAATCCAAAGGGAAAATACAATAAAGCAATGAAAAGTAGTACTGGCAGTGAAATTGGATTTGACTGGATTTTATAAGCATGACTAAAAATTAAGATAGGATAAGACCTACCATTGTATGAAATCACTAACTGAAATCAGTGAATATAAAAAAATTCAAAAAAAAGTTTAGTGAATACAAAAAAACCAAGGTATTCATTTCAATATCTTTTAGTTTAAACTGTAACAGATACAGAAAGTAACTTATGGTTGAAATAAAGCACTGACTTCTATTTGCATTGAAGACCATAATTTTAAAATTTTCCAATCAGGTTTACTTAGAATTTAGTCCCAACACTGAAGTATACCATAAAAATGAGAGAAAACAATTGCAAAAAAATTGATATAGTTACCACATCACAAGAAGTACTGAAATCCTACAGTATACTAGGTTGACAATAGGTAACAATAACGCATTGCACTTTTCAAAAAGCTGCAAGAAAGGATTTTGAAAGTTCTTACTATAAATAAATGAGAAGTATTTGAGAAGATAGATGTTTAACCAGATTTAAACATTATAGTATGTACATGTGTTAAAATATCATGTTATCCCATTAATTTGTACAATTTTTATGTTTCTATGTATTAATTAAAAAATAAATTCAATCTAAAAGTAGACAAGAAACTCTAACTGCTAGGAATGGCTGGTTGTTTTGTTTCAGAAGTCAGGACTAACTGACTAATTTTGAGTTTCTGTTTCAAGGCTGCTATGAAAATCTGCAACCAGAACTTAAAAATGAACAAAGTCACTGTGATGAAAAAGATGATGATGTGCCATGTCCCAGAAAACATGACTTCCCTGAAGCCATGATATTAGTAAAAATCTTCACATTAAAAGCTAGGTATTTAGCTCAGTAGTTCTGCCACCTGCCTTGCTAGCGCAAGGTCCCGAGTTCGATCCCCAGTACCAAAAACAAAAACAAAAACAAAAAAACTCAGATATTCTATGACATTGAAAATGGAAAGATAAAATGTGGACAGTTTATCCAAATTTGGAGAGGAATATGACAATTTGCCAAGGGATAGAAAAGCTCTTACATCCTAAAATCAAAACAAGGCAATAAATGTTCAAATTACTGTTGAAAAGTTTTTGCAAAGAAATACAAATATCTTATTTCTAAATATTTCTAATGTTTAAAATTTCAGTGTCCTAAGTAAATATTAGCTTTACTGATTTACCCATTATAATTATTGGAAATTATTGAGAGGACTGGAAAATTTTGAGAGTTTTTAATATTCTGACAAAAAAATTTATAGGTCATACAACAAATGAAGTTTTCCACAGTGATTACTAAGGTCAGTTAATAATCAAATATTCAGTCTGCATTGGTCCCACACTACCAAAGAGAAGACCTCCTATTTTCAGGACTATCATTGATTTATTCCCAAAAGTTCTATCACTGATAATAAGTTGCTACAACAAAGAGACTAATAACTTGCATACTTACAGTTCTCTAGCTCTACAGTAAGTTTAGAATGTTACAATTTTTAGAATCAGTTTCAGCATGTTAAGTCTTAAAATAGCCATCTGTTTTGAAATAAACTGAATTCCAACTCAAAGAACTATCTAAAAAGAGACCAATGTTTTAAGATAACATTCCTTTAGAAGAAAATATGACAATAAACATTCTCTCAAATATAACTCTTAATATATTTGTGAACTAAATAGTTAAAATAAGCCCAGACATTAGATATCTATCATATTTTGTAATTAACAGAACATGTATAGTCTTATCTTCTCTTACTATAAGACAAGATTGTAATGCTGACCATTTAACAATATTGAAACATTTAACAATTGTGAAATTCAATGTCTTTTGATCTACTATAAATTCTCTAGCAGGTCTGGCTTCAACCTCTTGTTTTAATCATGATTAACCAGTGACTCTGTGCTAGAGGAATCATACCTGAATATGCCCACATATCTACTGTAATGCTGTCTGCTCACATGGTAGGCACATGGGCAGTCACAGGTCAAGGAAGATCAGAGCATCAGTTGGGCTTATAGTAACTAGAAAAGTTAGACTATCATGTTTTTTTAAGGTAACACAACATGTAAAAGGGATTCATACAGGACATGCTAAGGTAAGTTCACACTTTGATTGTTAAACTAAAAAACTCACAACAAAATAAGATCTAGAATTCAACTCAGTATACCAGAAAGCTTCACTATCTTCTTGGACATCCTGTATTCACAGCCTAGGCTTTCGAATCTAGGGTCGTTTCCAGTTCCGACACGTAAAGAATATGGAAATCAATCAATTATATTCTTACAATAAGAAAATGTTGATCAAACTCAAAATTTAACAACCCTTCTAAATCCATCATGCTGCCCTGAAAACTGAAAAGACAGCAAAACACAGAGAATCACAGCTTACTGGGAGCAGCAGCCCAGGAGCAGAACACTGCAGCCAGCCAATAGGGATGTCAGCACATTAACTGTAATTCATGAACTGCTGCGGACTCAGTAGAGACTAACTTGAGAGTGAAAACTATCAAGAGAATCCAGACTTGTGCAGGGGGAAGGGGAACTACTTTTTCATAAATTTTACCTTCAGGAGCCCCATTTGTTTTTCACTGTAAAGATCAGAGAAAAAATCTCCTCATGCTTTCAGCAAAGGGAGAGGAAAAATAGCCATTTTGAAAAGTACAAGAGCATTCTGCTCTTAATAAGTATTTCCCTTAAAAAAAAAAAACTCTATTAGTAGGGTCTAATTTAACTGGGCTTTTACCAAAGTCTAACCTTGGGAAGAAAAATAACCAACTCCAGCGTTTAACTTGGGTAAGAAAAATACTCAAGTCAAGCTCATCAAAGATAGATCTAATCATAGGGCTACAGAACACATGACTCCCCCAAACACACACGTATACAATTTTTCACCACTCAATAAGGCTCCAAAAAATCTCAAGGAAAATCTAAAGACAATAACTAAAATAAGGACATTGAGGAAATTTTCATCTCTAATACCAAGGCTACAGCAAACAGTAAATACAATTTAACTCCTAGCCAGATAAAAAGCCAAACACTAAAGATTTATTTATTTCAGTTCCTTTTACCCAAAACACCATGTCCAGCTTTCAGCAAAATTATGAAGCATGCTAAAAGGTAAGAAACACAGTCTGAAAAGACAAAGCAAGAATCAAAACTAGATTCAAATGTGGAAGAAATTTTAGAGTAATCAGACTAAAACACTAAGGGCTTTAATTGACAAAGTGGTCCACATGCAAGAATATACACTGCATGCAAAACCCACTTAATTATCACAAAGTGCCAATACTGCAATTAAACCTGAATACTGAGGTTTTAGCTTAGAAAAAAACAATTCATATATTAGTATCTTTTGTCTTAAAAGAAAAACACAGTAACGTGTGCCATAGGTTCACCACCACTGTCCTATGTTATTAGTCAGTTATTCTTATGTATCCTATTACAGTACTCTAAACTCACTTCCATTACAGGGCTCATCAAAAATGCCTGTTTATTGTCTCTCTCCCTAACTAGACAGAGTTCCTTAAGAACACTGAGCAAAATGGAATGCCTGGGGCCGGGGATTTAGCTCAGTGGTTCTGCCGTCTGCCTGGCAAGTGCAAGGTCCCAAGTTCAATCCCCCATACCAAAACAAAAAAAATTTTAAAAAAACAAAAACAATGAAATGCCTGTCCCCGGAAGGTACCGAATGTACATGCTGAATGAATAAATGATTTAGTGTACTCCAAATATTTTCTTCCACCAAGCTGGCATCTTGGGAGACAGCTGTAGAAGACTTGGCTAATCTCATTAATTATGCAACAATCAACAATGTTCTTTATTTTCTCCATATGCTATTATTCTATTTATCTTCCTACCTAAGAATGAGGGATATCTTTCCATTTTTCTGATATCCTCTTCGATCTCCTTTTTCATAGTACTCTAGTTTTCCATGTAAAGGTCTTTTACTTCCTTTGTTAGATTGATTACTAGGTATTTCTGTTTTTTGAATACTATTTGTGAAAAGTGTTGTTTCCCTAATTTCTCTCTCACTGAGTTTGTTATTTGTGTACAGGAATGCTACTGATTTTTGAGTGACTTTGTATCCAGATATGCTACTGAATGTGGTTATTAAATTTAAATGTCTTTCAGTGGAGTTTTTGGCATCTTCTATGTAGAGTATCATGCCATCTGCAAAAAATAATTTAACTTCCTTTCCTATCTTTATTCCTTTTATTTCTTCCTCTGTATAATTGTTCTGACAAATGTTTTCAGAACTATATTGAATAAGAGTGGTGACAGTGTACATCCTTGTCTTGTTCTTGATTTTAGAGTGAAAACTTTCACTTTTTGACCATTTAGTATGATGATGGCTGTTGGTATGTCATAGATGGCTTTTATCAGATTGAGATAAAGACCATCTATTCCAATTTTCTATAGGGTTTTTATTATGAATGGGTGCTGGACTTTGTCAAATGCTTTTCTCCTTCTACTAAGATGATCATATGGTTTTTGTCCTTGGCTCTGTTAATAGTGTATTATACTTATTGATTTGCATATGCTGAACCATCCCTTTATCTGAGGGATGAATTCTAGTTGGTCATGGTGTATAATATTCTTGATGATTTGCTGCATTCTGTTTGCCAGTATCTTGAGGATTCTTGCATCTTTGTTCATTAGGGAGACTGGCCTATAGTTCTCTACTTTGATTGAATCCTTCATTGGTTTTGATATCAGGGTAATGCTTGCTTCTAGGAATGAATTTGGGAATATTGCTTCCTTTTCAATTTCATTAAAGAGTTTGAGAAATAGTGGCATTAGGTATTCTCTAAATTTCTAGTAGAATTCAGCAATATATCTGTCAGGGTCTGTGCTTTTCTTTGTTGATAGGATTTTAATTACATCTTCAATTTCATTCAATGATATTGGTTTATTTAGAATTTTTATGTGGTCTTGATTCAGCTTTGGTCATTCATATGTATCTAGAAATCTTTCCATTTCTTCTGTGTTTTCCATCTTATTAGAATTCAAGTTCTTGAAGTAGATATTGATGATCTTCTGGATTTTTGAAGAATTTGTTTTCATTTCACCCTTTTCATTCCTAACTGCACGGATCTGAGTCTTTTCTTTCCTTTTTTGATAAGGTTGGCTAAATGTCAATTTTATTTAATTTTTCAAAGAACCAAAGCTTCGATTCATTGATTCTTTGTATTGTTTTCTTAGTCTCCATTGCATTAATTTCTGCTTTGATCGTTACAATTTCCTCCCTTGTGCATGCTGTGGGCTTGACTTGCTCTTTTTTTTTCTCTAGGAGCTTGAGTTTCATCATTAAGATGTTTATTTGAGTTCATTCTGTTTTTCTGATATGGGTATTCACTGCTACAAATTTCCCTTGTAGGACTGCTTCCATTGCACCCCATAAGATCCAGTATGTTGAACTGGCATTATCGTTTAATTGTAGAAACTTTCTAATTTCTTTAATTTCCTCTGTGACCCATTGCTTGTTCAGGAGGGTGTTAATTAATTTCCATGTGTTTATGAAATTCTTATGGTTTTTTTCTGCAACTTATTTCCAATTGTACTGCACTATGTTCTGATAATATGCATGGGATAATTTCAATTCCTTTGCATTTACTTAAACATATTCTATGAGCTAGTATGTGGTCTATTTTGGAGAACGTCCTGTGTACAGCTGAGAAGAATGTGTATTTTGATTGTGTCGGGTAGAACACTGTAGACACTGTTCAGTTCTAATATTTGATTTTTTGTCTAGTTGATCTATTTGTGACAGTGGGGTATTGAGGGCCCCCCCTACTTACTTGATTTTTCATGTTCATTTTATTTGTTTTATATTCTTGGGTGCACTGGTATTTGGTGCATATGTAATTATGATTGTTATATCTTCCTCTTGGATTCATACTTTTGTGGCTCATGGCGTTGTTGTCCTCATTATCTCTTTCTAGAATGTCCTTCAAAACATCTTGGAGTAGTCCTCATTATCTCTTCCTAGAATGTCCTTCAGAACATGTTAAAGTACTGGTTTGGTGGTCATGAATTTCTTTAGGTGTTCTTTGTCATAGAAATATCTTATTTCTCCATCAATTTTGAAAGATAGCTTTGTGGGTTACATCAATCTGAGCTGAAAGTTGATTTTTTAGGATTTGAAATACTTCACTCCAAGGTCTCCTTGACTTGAAGATTTGTGTTAAGAAGTCTGCTGTGATGGGCTTCCCTTTATATGTGATTTGTTTCTTTTCTCTAGCAACTTTTAATATTCTCTTCTTATGCTGAACTTCTGGAATGTTGAGTATTATATGCCTTGGTGTAGATTTTTTTAAATCATGGCTAATTGGAGTTCTATATGCCCCATTTATCTGTATACCAAATTCTTCTTCCATGCTTGGGAAGTTTTCTGTCATTACTTCTGTGAATAGTTTTTTTAATGTTGTTTGCACTATCTTCTACTTTTTAACTGACTTTGGTCAATCTTACATTATTCTTCTTTATATCATGTAGCAGCTGTTGGATTGATTTTTTTTGTGGTCCCTTGCTATTTTTTAAGAAACCTTGCTTTTCTTGATGGCTAACCACATTCTGTCTTCTATATCAGATATTCTGTCCTCACTTGTTTCATTCTGCTGCATATACTTTCAGTGGAATTTTTAATCTCCTGTATATGTTTGAATGTTTCATGGATTCCATTTCTTTCTGATGTTGGGCATTCATGGTTTCCATCATTTTCTTAAGATCCTCTACTTTTATCTATGTCTGCTCTAGATTCACTAACCATGTCCTTCTTTATGGTCACTATCTCTGTAGTTGAGAAATTAATTCTGATTTGATTTTTTTCTAGAGACTCATTCATCTGCTGTGTTACTTACATTGTTACCATTTCAGAGTTCAGGTGGGTGGCTTCGAATTGTTTCACTTCTAGCCTTTGGCACCCACTTTTCAATGAGTTCTGTTTCTATAAGGTTGACTACTGTAGATATTTCATATGAGTAGAATCATACACTAAAAATTTCTTATTGGCAACATTTTATTTAGGTATGTTTTACCAAAAGTGAAGATTCAGTGAATGCCCAGTACACGAACCTGAAGAACAAGAAATTTTAAAAAAATAAACTGAATATGTATGAATTTTGCCTAATAAATCAAATATACATATGTAGGACAGGGCAAGATGGTGAAATGGAATAGGAGAAAAGAGATCCCTGATATGTCATTGTTTTACTGCACTTGTCCTCATTCTAGGCCAGGGTACAGTATTTCTTCAATCTTACTTTATCCCCATTTCTGTTTCCAAATGGTATTTTTAACACATAAGCTCTCTAGGGTAACTTTTATGGAAAAGACCACTAAAATGAACTAAGTTAATGTTAATTCTTCTTTTGCATTTAACTGCAGCACCTTCTTCACTTTCTAAGCATATCAGTGACTCTAATTATAAAGTAATCCAGAATTTAACTAATAAATCTAAAATAAAATTAAAAGTATTCACTGTTTCTATCTTTAAATGTTTGTAACCAGAAACTCTACATAAATGTTTGCAGATTATATCTTAAATATAGGACATATATAAGGCTAAATTTTCTGTGCAAAAAATTATTTTATCCCAAAATACATATACAATATGCATATGTCTAAAACTATTGAACAAGTACTGTATACAATCATTTTGTATATTTTTTGCTCATTTTATGAAGAACTATTAGTTTTAACCTCTGTAAAGCTATAAGGATGACAAACGCTATTTCTTTCAGATTTAGAATTAATTTGAAGTGTCATCCAACAAATATTCAGCAACTGAAAGTCATTCTTTGTAAATGTTGTAAGTATGCATGTCTAGCCTATAGCCCATGGGCCAAATGCAGCCCTGGACAGCTAATAATCCAGCCCTAGAAGATGGTAAACTTTTAACATTATTATGTAATTTTAGCAATATTTTTCATGATTTGGCTGCATGGTGATGCTCAAGTGTAGACTACACAGGCAACAATAGAATGCTGAAGGGAAAGGTACAATGCAGTGCTAACTCTGCCTC
Source organism: Heterocephalus glaber (assembly GCF_000247695.1). The sequence goes on along the minus strand of NW_004624799.1, from coordinate 11,276,338 downwards.
TTGTGCCCACCACACAGTCAAAAGAAATGAAACCCAAATCTATGTAACATTATATGTGCTTGTGTGACTTGGCAAGTAAAACGCAGCAAATATTGATAACATTATCTCTACTTGGCTATATTTGTGTGCACCTATGAAGGCAAGCATTTATTGTTACTAAGCAGACTTCTAAGTTTTCTCATTTAATTATTAAATGTAGGCTTCTTGGGTATTTCATAAAATAATTTAATAAGTTGAAATAGTTTTTAAGCATCTGTCGTATAGGAATATAAAAGGTATCAAAAGCTTTTTATAATGATATTGTTCTAATTTTATACAATATTGCCAATTCTAGAAAAATAAATTGCTTATTTCTTAATTTCTGAAATGCAAAGAGCTGCAATCGTTTAACTCTAAGAAAAATTTGATCATCAAGGTCCCAAGTTCGATCCCCAGTACCAAAAAAAAACATTCATCATGTCTCTATGAGACTTTTATAACACCTATCTTCTCAGAGAAAAATACCCCTCATTTCACAATCACATCCTATTTATGTCATTGAATTTTGGTAGTATGTATATATTTGTGAACAACCATTTTCAAGGATGAAACATACAAAGAGTAAAACTAGACCAAAACTTTCTGACAAGCAATTTAAGAACTCACTAAGAACTGCAAACATTACCAGTAAACCTGATGTTGATATATTAGTTTCACAAAAACAAGGTCAAATATCTCACTAGTTTTATATTTATATTACATTTGGGGGGTTAACAATCCACGTCAAGGACAACTGTGAACAATCACAGAAAACTGTCACCAAAAATGCCAACTGGTTGCACAGAACTGTGGAGGACACATTGGAAAATGATATCCAAATGTCTTCTTTACCCCTTTCCCGGACCAACACACCAGTTAATGTAACATCCAAGGGGTGGATGCCAAGTTCCTGCTCCGCTGGAAAATGCAGCTCCTGGTGATCCTAAACCCAGTGTTAGTAAAGAATTAAAGAAGCTGTTGCTTCTCAGCCTTTTGGCTGAGATCAAGTGAAGAATTAAAGAAGCTGTGTTTAAGGTAAAAGAAGATGATTTATTTGAAGGTGGGGAAGAGGAGACAGATGATGAATAGGGAGCATCCAGCATCCAAAAGTGAAATACTGCTGCCCTTTTTAATATTAAAATAAAAATATTTTAAAATAATGGAAGTTTTGTTATATACATACATGAACTAAATTATATATTTTGTATGCAGCCCAAGTCAATTCCTCTTCACTCAGTGCAGCCTGGGAAACCCAAAAGGTTGGTGATCTGTGGTATAAAGGATATATAGGGGGGTGAAAAGTAGCAAGAGAGGAAGGGCAAGCGCACAGGCCAGATCAGAAAGGAATTTATATGTAGGTAAAAACAGTTAACAAAGGGGTAAAAATAAGTTTATGAAGATTTGTTAATGTGATACAATAAAGACAGAGTTACTATAGTTACTGGTAGTAATGAAAATATAAAATTGAGAAGTTAAGACACAATTATAGAAATGGATTAAAATGATCATAAAAGAGCTTTCCAGTCGAATTCAGTAACAAATCTGTTTTTGAGATAAATACACAGGACAACAGGGGTTACAGCAGGTGCCAAAGAATGACTTCCATTTGTTTTGGGATTTAATCAGATACTACTGATACACACTTCAAAAAGGGAAAATCAGAAACCACTCTAGCTAATTGTCATAAAAGGTTTATGTAAGCCTACATTTTTTAATCTTTGCAAAAAATTAATAGTTGTACTATCTCTGTGTCATTTTTACTGTGGAAGTAATTTTTATTGTGAACTTGCCTGACACTGACTAGACTAGTAATACATAGCATAGGAAATATAATGCAAGATGAATCAAATCATGAATGTTTTTCTTGAATTAACTGCCTTGCCAACTGTCTCTAAGCTCCTGTGAAATAAACTTTGAGCAGAAAAAGAAAACTAAAGTTTATGTAAAACAAAATAATTTAAAATCCTGAATTTGAAGTCTATTCTTCTGGATCAAATATAATTACATAATGTGATGATTAAACTCTTTCAACTCACTCATAATGACCACAAGCATCAACACATCACTGAATTTTATGATTCAAACCAGCTCTAAACACTGAAACACCACACAACTTCTTTAGCACTTTCAGAAAGTCCTAAAAAGTTGGAACACTTTAAGGATGTTTAATTCTAATCCATCTTCCCACTTAAAGCAGAAATTTTTATATCCTTAACTACATATGTCCATGCAGTTAAGAGTGACAGAGAGATCACAAAATATTAGCACAAAAAACAATCATGAAAAACAACTTCTGAGTGATTTATGTGCAAGTATTATAAGTATTTTTACATATATTATTTTATTTTTAGATAATTTCAACTCCTAAATGTTCCATCTAATAGTAAACCAAGTTTGCCAGCCTACAGCTAACTAAAGTATTGGTCCTAGATATGCTTACTGGGAAATAAAAATTAGTTATTATTTATAATGCTTAATAAAATTAATTTTGTATTTGTATTTTTATCTAAACCATCAAAACAACCCCATAAAATAGGTAGTATTATTTTCTCAGTTTACAGGAGAGGAAACTAAACTTTATAGAGAGTAAATAATTTTCCCAACATTCCAAATGTAGTATTGGTAGAGCTGAGACTTACTTCAAAGCCTAAGATTTACTTATCACATGTCCCTGAGACATGGGCTTTTTGTAGGCTGGCACAACCAATTTCTTAACTTTTTAAATTGAGAGTCAGACCCAAAGCCATAGTAGATTCACTCAAGAGATCATTTTATGAGGTCTCTGAAGAAATGGACCATAAATTTATCAAGGCAACTCCAGGTATTTGCTGAGTATGATGAGTCTGTTTTCATTTGAATTTCTATACATTCCAGTCTAACCATGATGGTTAAAAATAAGATTAACAGTTGCTGTTTTGTTTTCTATTTTTTAAAATGACAGTATTCTCCATAAACACTGCAACATGTGATATTATTTTAATATGAAATGGAAAAAATGGATCATCATTTGTGGACACCACAAAGAAAAACAGTCTAAGAATTAATCGCTACATCATGGTTAAATTAGAAACATGGAATTCTGTGTTAATTCTGGCTTGGTTTATAGTTTGTGAAATAAAAACAGTCAAATAGTAGAAAACTGAGTTGGCTAAAATGTGATCATCTTGACAATATGAATGATTATATTGTTCTTATATTCTGATTACGGTAAATTCTACACAAATATTGTTACAGCCTCAAATAATAGAATTTAGCAATATATTAGGTTAAAAATATTTATAAAACTTCCATAAATGTAGACAGATTACTTTATGTAGCATACCATCTTGAAAACTAACCTCTAATTCTTCTGGAGACGTCCTGGTACTAAGACATGAGAGCAACTTTCTAATTACGTTTCTTTATTCTTTTCCTTTCAGCATCTTTAATCTCCAATTATGAAATTACACCCCTTATTTGAATATTTTTATCTCATTTCCCCATCAAATTAACCATATATATTATCTTTAAAAATTAAACTGCTTTCATATGTACATACCTGCTTCATCTTTGTTAATAAATGCACATAAATTAAGGAGGGCAAGATTAATAAAATACCTTGGTCTAACTTGTAAGACACTGACTGCTACTGACAGTTTTTTGTTTTTAGAGCAGATAAGTCTATGAATACATTGAAGAAAAAAAGAGTCTCTCTCTGTCTCTCCCTACATGTAAATACAGATGTAGATGTAGATACAAATATAAAGATATAGATCTCCAATGAGCTTATTTTCTAACTTCCCATATTCCCTATGGGAAAATAAATGGAAAACAATAAGAATCACAGGCTTCTAAGCAGAAATTAGATTTCATCTGTTAATCTAAGAGAACAAACAAAGAAACTGGGAATGTAGCTCACTTGGTAGGACAGCACTTGCCTAGCATATGCAAGGCTCTGGCTTATTCTCCAGCACAACAACGGAAAGAAGAAAATAAGATGACAAAGAAAAGAGACACAGAAGAGAAGCATACTACTATATAAATTACTGTCAAACCACAATAATTATCTTTAGTAATATAATAATTTAGCTTTAATAAATCTATAAAATGTTAAGGGATCTCTCTACATACATCTGAATGTTTATTGATTTCAAGAGAAAGAGAGATAATGATGCAACAGAAATTCATTAAAATAGTTTTCTTCTTTAGAGAAAATTACAATCTAAAACAATGATGTATCAATGTAATTAAAACCCAAATCTTTAGTTTACTTCAGGCAAAGATACTTTATTTGGAAAATTAAGTGTTTCTCTGGTTTATGTAAGTGAACCACCTTTCTTTCAGATATATGTCACTAGTTTCATGACAGTAAGAACCAATTGTTTAAGTAATGGTTTCAAGAGTAATATTTTATACCTCCTGGATGGTATAATATAATGTGGGATAATCAGGATAAAAGCAATCTCTTGATAATAAAGTTCTTTTTCCAACAGCTTACATTCTAGTAAAGAAAACAGACACTGCAAAATAATGCATTCATAAGACACATGAAAATAGAATAAACCAGTGTAAAACACTAATAGTAATATTAAAAGAATGATAGAATTCATATAATTGATTAGACTCAAATAGGGTAATGTCTGAAAGCATCTAAAAGTGCTGTAAACAATATTCAGGGAGAAATAGCAAACTTGTCTTGCTAAAGTTCAGCTTCTCCAAAGGTGGATGTGGACATAGATAAGGATACAAATTTAGTATTAAGGTAACAGAAATATACATATCCATCTTAAATCTGTAATAGAATGTAAATGTATTTATCTTTATATATAAATATATATGATGAATACCTTTTGATTTCTAAGCCTTTCATAACCTACTTTTTTATTCACTTGAAAAAGTGCAAAGATTTAACAAGAAATACAGTACTTGGCATTTTTTTAAAAACATGATTATACTTAAACTGTGAATCTGTTCTTTTTTTAGATAAAAAAATTCTAAGTCATAAACCTGATTTGAGCCCTGTTCCTTAGTAACATGATTGCACACTATTCTCATATTGGCAAACATTCTTTCTGCTTGAAAGGGTATTTTTTTTCAAATGGTTTATATCACCTTTGGACTAAAGGGAAGAATAGCAGGTATAGTTACGTGTTTTCATTAAATTTCTAATGCAAACCAAAGTAAAGTATGCTGATCAAAGTGACATGGTCTGAAATGAAGCTTAGTGTTCAAGAGGCTTATAACAAATGTCCTTGAGAAGACAAAGGAAGCAGGAACAGTCAGAGAGAAGTTCAGCTGCACCATAGGCACAGTAACAGCTTCCACTGAATCAGTTTGAGAATTCCAGAGGTACAGTGGCTCTTCAGAGCTGTCACCAGGTGGACTGAGATGGCCAGACCTTTACATTTCTGTATCAATAAGTCATTGGATGTAGATCACCATGGGAAAGAATGTTGGCTGTGCTCTGTGGTGAAGTGGCTCTCTGTAGCTGAGGCAATCCCTGAACATTGCATGCATCCCTACAGGTCAAATAGCTAACACACTACTGCTCAATATGTACCATCAAAAGAAGGGCCAGGGATTTACCTCAGTGGTTTCATTGCCTGCCGTGCAAGTGCAAGGACCCGAGTTCAATCCCCAGTAACAAAAAAAAAAAAAGAAATCAAAGATAAATGTGCACAAAGATGAGAGTAGTGAGTAGTGGAGCCAGTAAAAATCACAATCTCTTGTTCAATTTCCAAATCTCACCTAATTTTTTTACCTTAAACTCAAGACTGAAAAGAGGACTAGTTTCCAGAAGAAAGGACCTTGCAACATTATGGCAAGTATACAGAGTAATAATTTTCCCAGTCCTCCAAAGAGACTCAAGTAACTGGCCAGGGAAAACATATACCTGTTGAGAACTATTTGGCATAGAATTGACAGTAATACCCAGAGATCTGAAACATCAACAGCCCTTTGCTTCTTTTCCCCTAATTAGAGTAAGCACAATGGAGGCCAGTAATAAAGGAGCCCCAGCCATAGTTTAGCTCATAATAGGTCCAGCAGGACCACAGACCTACCTGGTGGTAATTCCTCAGACCTCAAATGAAATCATATTCTTATTTCATACTTGGTAAATATGCTGCAACAACCATATCAAGCTTGGCTAGAAGGTAAGAGCTGTCATTGTAGAGAAAACCAAGGGAAAGAACTTGAAGCTACTCTATCCCAACCCTGCCACAACAGTACATTTACAAACCAACAGAAATTAGAGTTCCCTTAAAAATCTAAATAGCATGGGCAGTGGTGACAACAACTTCTGATATTCAAAGTTATTTTTGGGTCCATGTAGCAGTAAAATTTCTCACTTTATCCACAGCTATTTCTGCCTCCTCACTTTCAAAAGGGTTGATTCCAAAGGCACCTCTTAATAAATTCCACCTCAGAGTCTGATCCTCCGGTTTCTCAACCTGCACCAGTTATTCCAACCCTAAAGTGAAGTTGTGTTTTCTTTTTAAATAATTGTGGGCTTCTCTTCAAGACTTTCTCATTTAAAGGGGTAATGGCAGGTTTCACAGCTAGACAATGTGTCCAAGTAATCACAACATAATACAAATTTTTAAAAAGTCTTTCACAGTTTTTTCTTCCATTTCTGACTTACACATGTTTTTTTGGTTTTTTTTTTGTACCAGGGATGGAACTCAGGAGCTAAATCCCCGGCCCTTTACACCCTCACACATGGTTTTTACATTTAAAGTTACTGTTCAGTCTTGTCAAGCCCCATTTTCTTATCAAATATCTTAAGTAATTCTTCAAATGTTTAAAAAAAGTTTTTCTGATTCTGGACAGACAATTCAAAATTAGTTCATCTCATTTTTTTGGAAAGCTTTTCCTTGGTTTCAAATAATAATTTCTTCTCTATTTCATCATCACTTAAATTCTTCTAACTTGTTAATTTGTTTTAAAAAGGCTAAACTTGAGAGATGAGCCTGTCCCAGCACCCAGGAGGAAGCTCCCCCGCCGCCATCCCAAGTTCCTAGGGCAGAGAAGGTGAGCCTGTTCCAGAACCTGGCAGGAAGCTCCCCCACCAACATCCCAAGCTCCTAGGGCAAAGAAGTTGAGCCGGTCCCAGCACCCGGAAAGAAGCTCCCCCCACCGCCATCCCAAGCTCCTAGGGCAGAGAAGGTGAGCCAGTCCCAGAACTCGGAAGGAAGCTCCCCTGCCGCCATCCCAAGCTCCTAGGGCAGAGAAGGTGAGCTGGTCCCAGAACTCGGTAGGAAGCTCCCCCACCGCCATCCCAAGCTCCTAGGGCAGAGAAGCTGAGCCAGTCCCAGCACCTGGAAGGAATCTCCCCCGCCACCATCCCAAGCTCCAAGGGCAGAGAAGGTGAGCCAGTCCCAGAACTCGGAAGGAAGCTCCCCTGATGCCATCCCAAGCTCCTAGGGCAGAGAAGCTGAGCCTGTCCCAGCACCCAGAGGGAAGCTCCCCTGCCGCCATCCCAAGCTCCTAGGGCAGAGAAGCTGAGCCCCCCAGGCACCAGAGGCACACCTCCCCACCCTCGTGGAAATGAGAAGACATGTAAACAAGCCTCAAAAACAGACTTATAAATCACCTACAGTAAC
>NW_004624799.1:11240495-11266312 GCF_000247695.1 Heterocephalus glaber | reverse complement strand
TATTTCCTCCAGAGTCAGTTTCATTAATTTGTCTCCCAAGGTACTTCTTAGAAGTTGTCAAATTTATTTCAGAACAGATTTTTGTAATATGCTTTCTATATCCTTTTAAATTCTGTAAAATCTGTGGTAATGTCTCCTAGATCTTGACATTGTCATTTTAAAAATGTATAATTGATATTGTGTAACAGGAAGTAAAGGTCTAAAGGAGCAGAGGAAGTAGGAGGGGTAGGGGAAAGGAAAAACAGGAAAAGAAAAAATATGAGAAAAGGAAAAAAAAGGAAACAAAGTCTTTGCAAATGGAGAAGGGTGGAGGGGGTGAAGGGAGGGCAAGGGAAGGGGAAAAAAAAAAGAACCAAGAAACTCATATAATGGTACAAGATCCCAATGATGAATGTAACTGTATTTTATACCGAAAATGTAATAAACTTAATGGGAAAAATAAATAAATAAAAATCTGTTAAAAAAAAAAGCTAAACTTGTCTTATTTAGACAGGTTTTTATTTCCACATGTAGCAAAACAACATGTGTTCTGTACTGCATTTCCTTTTCTTTCCTATAGCTTCACAGCATTCTCTACACAATCTCTTGATTAATGTAGCTATTTAGAAGATTATAGGAAATCATCACCCTATATATGAATTTACTGGGTAAGCTATTTAGAATTAGATATAAAAACTATTAGAAATTAACTGTATCATGCAATTTTGAACTTAAGCTGTAGTTTCTCAACCATTTCTGTGAATAAGTATAGCTTAATCAATAAGCATAATAACAACAATAAATAAATGAAGCATGTGATTTTTAAAAAGTAGCCCATACTGACAAATATACTCTGCACTAAAATACTGGGTAATGAGAGATTCAGTATATTATAAGTAGTGGGCAAACTGATAAAAGCATTTTCTGCTGCAAGATACAACTTCTTAAAAATCGTAAATGTAAAAAGAAATCAATAGTTATATCTGATTTTAGTGATAAGGTAATTTGTTATGAAAAACCAAGGCCAACATAAATATTTTTAAAAGTACATAGTTTCTATAGTTACAGATTAACAAAATGAATGACTGTCAATTACTGTGACAAAATTTTCTCAGAATATATTACTAAAATTACGGTGGAAGTCTCTTTTTTGAAGAAAAAAAGTGGAAAGTTTCACAGTAGCACTTGAACCATAGTCAAATACTAACTAGATTACATGAAAATATAATACTTCATTTTATTCAAATACTGTAGATTTAATTATAGATTCACAGGTTATGACTGGACACCCTGGTTCTTACTACAGACCCTTAGATTGTACCATCCCCTCCTTATCCTCACTGCTTCCTCTGCTTCTTCTGTTACAACAGTCAAGATATCAGCTACAAATATGACTGAAGATCAGATTTTGTCAGCAGCCAAGAAAAAAGTACAGACTACCAAAAGGAAGCTTTTCCTTGTTTACATTTATTGTCCCTGGTCACAGCCTCCTTCTCTACATATCATCATGCATTTCAACAGCCACAGGGCCTAAAGATTCTTATGAGAAAAATTTGGGGGTGGATAGCAACAGACATGCCTTTTCTGGGAAAGACATGTTGATCATTAGGCCAGTAGCAGTAATGAGTAGGTAAACAGAGATAGGAAATACACAGCTTTTTTCACTGAAATCACTTCTAATTATTAAACCACACTGAATCAAATGTGGATTTTTAAAAAATTATGTTAGTTTACCTTTAGATGTTTGAAATCTAATTCAAATGTACATAAAATAAAAATATACCTACTTGGAAGAAACTGCCTCCATGAATTCATCCAAAAAGTCATCATATTCTGGACCTCTCACTCTTCTCTGCCGTAATCCAATGTATAATGGGTCATTAAGTAACTCCTATCATTAAAAAAAAGTTTCCATAAAAATAGAATAACTATGAGCGAGTAATTTACTCTTCCTGAATTTATTTCTTCATCTATAAAAGGAACAGAAATAGAAATAAAATATTGCTACACTGATTCAGAATTAACCTACAATTTATTATTTATACATCTATGATATTTATAGGCCAAATAAAAAATAATTACTAGATGCCAAAAACATGCGGGATTTTCTGAGGAAAAGAAAAGGAATTAAGACCTCACAATGGTGCTAAGTAGAGAAGCTTAACTCAGATTTTACAGGCAAAATTTGCCACAGAGAGAAAAAAATACTGAGTTTTGAAGTAGCTTCCATTAGCTTAATAAATAGAAAGAGCGGGGCTGGGGATTTAGCTCAGTGGTTTCATTGCCTGCTGTGCAAGCTCAAGGACCCGAGTTCAATCCCCCATACCAAAAAATAAAAATAAAAAATATAAATTAAAAAAAATAAATAAATAAATGGAAAGAGACTTTTTCTTAAATTTCTTTTTTAAATTTTCAAAAGCAAAATCTTAGAACAACATCTTGATTATGCCTATAAATAAGAAGCTGGCTGGTTTTAAAAAGAAAGTTTTTAGGTTTGAGTTTTTCTCAAACATTTTTAAAGTTTACACAGTTTGTTTCTTAAACTGATTATGTCTGGGTAACTGTTGGTATGTATAATATTTAATGTTAATTAATAAATCAGTTTTAAATTGGGTTATATTTTATCTTCAGTAAAATGCACCAATTTATAGCAAAAGCTCTCAGTAAACTAGGAACCAAAAGAAACATCAATGCAGTGAATGACAGCATATCCACAGCTAACAGCATATCAATAAAGATAAGCTGAATTCTATTCCATTCAGATAGAGACAATACAAAAACATCTGTCCTCACCACTTTTCAGCAATATACTGAAGATCCTAGCCATTCCAATAAAGCAAGAAAATAGGAATGCAGATTAGAAAGAACTAAAGCTGTTTTTATATATGTGATTATGTACAGAGAAAATATTAATAAATAATAATCAAACCCAGTATAAAAAATGTGACTTTAACATAATCATAGGATGTAAGGCCCAGATCAACAAATCAAATATATCTCTTTATACTTGCAAAGGACGGTCAAAATAAAATACATAGTTCCATTTATAATAGTATTCCAAAACATGGAGTTCATAACAGCATATGTAGCAACATAATGTGTATGACTTGCACACTGGAAATTACAGAACATTGTTTTGAAAACACCTGAATGTTTTAAAGTGGAGCTTATTAGATCACCTTCATCTGTTTCATAAAAAATTGTAAACAGGGCCTCTGTCTAATGGAGTAGACTACAAGGAGATACACAGAAAGTCCAAGAAGTTTTTTGGGTGCTGTGAATTAATTAGGACAGAGATACTTTAAAATAAAAATACTTCTCTAGGTTGTCAACTTTCTATAGGTAGGAAGTAGGATGAGAAAGGTATTCAATTGTCAAACAGACCATTTCTTATTAAAAGAAAAGGATATCTCAGAGAGCAGAGTCAACAGGTCAGAGGGCAGAACCAAAAGCCTGAGAACAATGAACTGTAGATCTGCTCTTGAAGAAATAGAACTTAGGCCAACTCGAAGAATATTCCCTACCTCCCAAGAAGGTGGTCTGAAAACCTACCTTCAGGGAGAATTCAGAATGGCTATGGACCATTCAGGACATGAGTTCTATTCCTCCTATTTTGATTGGGAATGTTGATTGTAATTATTCTGTCCCTAACGCACCACTGTGTGTCTGGTGTGTGGGTGTACACAGAGGAACCACATCAAGAAGCAAAGCACAAGAATCCTCATTTGCATCTAGATCTGATTTAGATAACAGGACCCTAATTTTTGGAGCTATGGCTATTACTGGGATGAAACTTAGAATCCCAGGACAAAGATGAGCAATATATTGTATACGAAATATGAACAATTTGTAAAAAATGAAAATCAGCATGGAGGAAGGCACAGCTGTCCTGGACATTCCAGATTTCCTAACCCTCCAGGTCCAAACTACCAACCCACAACATCATAAACATTAACAGAACAATCATTGTTGAAAGTCACTGAGTCAAAGGTAGTTTATTATAGATAAATGCTATGTTTTTGCAGATGTGGTGATGTTATGAAGGTTAAACTATGTGAATCATGTGAAGCAAGCTTTACTTAAAGCCAAAAGAAATTATAGCCAAGTTCACACCTGTTGTCACAGTGTAATTATTAACAGCCTTCTCTTTCCCTGCAAAATTCTCTTGATCTCACCAATACATCTTCTTTATAATGTACTACACAATAATGAGTTAAAGCTATCTAGCTAGCTAGAATGTTAAATCTCAAAAATATATTTCAGATGAAGTATAAAATCTGAAACCATGTGCTGTGATAAAGCCTTGCTGTTTCTTAAGACATGAAAACTTTTAACAGGGTTCTGAGCAACCAAGGTTGAAGTGCCAATGTGCTACTAATGGCCGCCAAAATTAAAATAATTTCTTCATGTCTGGAATATATTTAGACTTCTAAAATGTGAATTAGAAAAAGAACACAGTTGAGAAAAAATGTTACATGTTTCCTCTTCTCCTTTCTCCCATTCTTTCCCACATTAATAAACATATACCATAAAGATGTCTATTTACAATATACTCACTTCACAACATTTAAGCAAAAGATATGGCTTTTAAATTAAATGAGAAAGTTATAAAACTCTTCTAATAATAATAATGTCCCTACCAAAAAGCGATTTTTAAAAATTTCATAGTTTTAACTAAGAAAATTGAAGATAAGACTTGAAAAATGAATATATTCTTGGAAATTTGTCTGACAAAAAATTAAATATACAAAAAGCAATATTCAATTATTTATAATGGCTCCATGGACCAAGTAGCCTGGCACAAAAACCAGTGATACTAACTCACTGGATTAAGAACATCTTGTGGTTAGGAGGCAATACTCAACAGATCTTTGACGGAGAATAAATTAAAGACAGCATTAAGCAAGCACTTAGAAAAGATTAGATTTGAGGGCCAGGGATATAGCTCCATGGCACTGCATCTGCCTGGCAAGCACAAGGTCCTAAGTTCAATCCCAGGTATCACAAAAAAAAAAGCAAGAAAAGGTTAGATTCTCTTTAACACTGGGTGTCACACTAAATGCATGTGGTACCACTGAAGACTTATGTACAAGCATGAGACAGAAAAGTATTAGTAGAAAAAAAGTAAAAAACAAAACAGATGGAAATACAGTGGACCCTCAAGTTACGACCAACCTAATATATAACTTGGGTTAATTATGTTAATGAAAGATTCATCTGCACCTTATTATCTATAGTTTGTACCCAGGTAAACATCCAGATCTCAACTATAGTGACTTATAACCAATTTGAGTTACAACAAGCCCTCAGGAACCAATCGAGCTCATAAGTCAAGGGTCCACTGTACAAGAGCTCAAAACAGCAGATGAGGGCATATATTAATAAATATATTAATTATATTACTTATTAACATTGCATCAATTTTGGACTCTTGGGAATTTTTACTTGAAGCATGTATTTATTTGAAGCTAACAATAACCATTATCAACTCTCTCTTTCTTCCTGCCTCTCATATTTCTACCCTTTCAATTTGAAGTTTCTGAGAATTAAGAAAAATTTCTTAATACTTCATTTTTAAATTATATCATTTATAACATGAAAAAAACAAATTTTTCTACCAGAAATGTTTAAGAATACTAAGCAGTAAAATTAGAAGTAAATACCAACATGCATGTTCTTGTAGATCCTTTTCTTTACATTTATATACGTATATTATTTGTCCGAATTTGGAGTAACAGCATAGACTATGCTATACTCCCTTTTCACATAGAAGTATGTGGCGAAAGTTTTCTTGTCAAAGGACAAACATTTATATTAAACCAATTCCCCAAATGAATGTAATTATTATAGCTCGTACTAATCAAAATTAAAAATTGCTTATTGTAACCAGAAAAAGGGGGAGAAGGGGTTATAGCTCAGTGAGTAGGCTGTGGGTTGAATCTTTTTTACTGCAAAGAAAAAAAGAAAAGAAACTAAGTGATGTTACTAATCAGTTTTATTATGAAGAGCAAAATTCAATAGATTCACAAAAGCAATGACATTAAAATAGTAATATAGAAGGCTGGGGATTTAGCTCTGTGGTTCCGTTGCCTGCCTCGCAAGTGCAAGGTCCTGAGTTCGATCCCCAGTACCAAAACAAAAATTACTATAGGGATGATTTGACTAAAAAAATTAAAAAGAGTAAAACTTTAAAATCACTAAAATAAGAAAATTAAGAGAAATATAAACCCTGCTTTAGCTAACAGAACATAGCATGTGAGATCCAAATGAAATGTCACTACTCAGAGTTCTTCAGTCACTAGAGTTCATTCAAAGAATGCAAATATATATAATACACATAATATGAGCAAACAGCAAAAGCAAAAGGAAAATAGGTCTAAATTTGAATTTTAATTAAGGAGAATTAAGTTTTAAGCTCTTAAAATTACGGGTGTCATTCAAACTATGCAGTTCTTGTGCTATATAAACTATTCTAAATAGTGTTAAAATTGACAACTTAACATTTCATCTTCTGAAAAAGTCTAACTTTGGTATCCAAAGCTAATGAAACTATTATATAATAAGAAATTGCTAATAAGTCTCATGTTTACTCATGTTCCCATTTTTATCACTTATTAGCTCTGTTATCTTGGTTACTTGCCCTTCCTGTACTTCAGTTTCTTCATTAAAGTTACATCATAGACTTGTCATAATTTAATATTTTTGAATGCTTAAATTGTGACTGGAACTTTATAAGCACTTAATAAATGTTAGCTTGTCTAAATATAGATGTAGAAACAAAAATCCTTTTAAGTATCAGGAAATTGAATCTTGCAGAATATTTTTAATGCCCCAATCTACTCAAACCATTGATTTTATCTGTGATTTAAGATTGTAAAATATTGATACTGGAATAAGAAAAAATAACTTTCAAACCATGAATTTTAGGTTCAATATAGACTTTCAGAAAAAGAAGATTTCGTGCTCATTATTAAGTCCAACGGGATTAATTTCCACATAATGTGAAAATAATAATTAAAAAAGGAAATTACACTATCCTAAAGTAAAACATACACTCTGTAGAATAATGGTGTAAATGCTTTTCAAAGCATTATAAAAGACTAAAGAAGCTAATAAAAAAAGAATTATGTAACAATGAAGGGAAAAAGAATGGAAAGGATAACTTTCTCTTAGAAATTTGGGGACAGATTGAAGGACTGAGGGAGAAACAGACAAAAAAGGATAAATTCTGTAAAGTTTCTGAAATAATTCACAGAATAATGCAAAATGCAAAAACTAATGCCATTTTTAAAGGTACACTTACCTCATTTTCTGTACCTACATCCAGAGTCACAGGCAGACAATGCTGAGGATTCACCCCTCCACATGCAGTATATAAGGCCAATTTACCCACAGGGATGCCCATTCCATTACAACCAAGGTCTCCCAAGCCAAGAATACGCTCTCCATCAGTCACCACAATAGCCTAGAAAAAAAGAAAAATAATATATTAATAGATTTTTGCAAATTCTAGGGCACCATTTCTATTCTCCATGTCTCATGACTCATGGAATGAAATATCAGCTGTTAGAAAACATACTTGAGAAAGACCTCACAATATTCACATACAAGAATGAAAAATAAATTTGATGTATATACATTTTAAACATTTGTGTGTGTATGTATGTTTATTTAGATGTGCACATAAAGACTCAAATATACCACAAAACTTAGCCTTCACTCAAGAAAGGCAAATAGGAAAAGCACAGGGAAATAAGATCTCAAACGAGGAGCCAAAAGGAAACTTAAGGAGGCTTCAAAACTAGTTACATCCATTTTGACTGAGGTTATACGTTTGTTCATGCATACTGTCACCATCCTCCTTTTTTGAGGGGGGGGTACCAGGGATTGAACTTGGGTCCTTGTGCTTGTGAAGCAGGCGGCGGAACCACTGAGCTAAATCCCCAGCCTACCATCATCCTATTTTTTACAATAATACTGACCTATCCTCTTTAAATACTATCACCACTTGACGTTGTTCTACTATCTTTGAAACATGCCTATTATAGTCAGTTACATTATCTGATAATCTTCCATTAGACCTAATGAATTTTGTTTGACTTCTAATTACCTTGAACATTTCTGAAGCATACATTTTAATCATGTGAAGATTTATCTATATAATTTAATATCACTATTAGAATTAATGCATCTAACATCATTACTCTGTGATCCGTGGCCATTATATGAGTTAAGCAAAATTTAACAACAACAATCTATTAGACATTCTACAAAGTGGCAGTCATCATATGGATGGAACCTTGGAAAAATATCAGTTATTTGGCCTTGGATAAAGCTGTGAATTTAACCTTCTGTTTTGTTTTGTTTTTTAATTTAAAATGGGAATCACAAATGTACTTTCCAGAGTAGCTGCACAAATTAGGAACTAGCTCTGCTTTGTTCATTACTGTATACCAGCACATAGTACATTATTTGGCACACAGTAAACAATCGATAAATATTAGTTGAATAAATCTATGCCATAAAATGAATCATGCTATATGAAGACTTACCACAGTATCATGTACATTACAAATCCTTAAAAAATTATAGCCATACCACCATTATTATCATTAGAACTCATGCATAAAGTCATAACGTTTTAGAAATAAGAGGGGAACCTAGAATATTCCTTCCATTCTTTATTTTACAGATTAGGAAATTGAAGATAAGGGAACAGAAATAATTTACCTAAGGTGAATTACTTGATTAACATCAAAGAACCAGAATCCGGGTATGTTAACTCCTGGTACAATTCTCTTTCTCACATACTATGTTGCAGAATATACTTTAAAATACACTTTAGAGATATTTTCCTTTAATTTCTTATTTATTGAAATTATACAGCTCTTGTAAAATTGGTTTAAAACTAAATACATCTGAGAGGTGGATGGAAATTATTTTTTATATTCCATATAGTTCATCTTTGAAAAACTCTTCCCTGTATAACTGCAATGGTCAATATGTTATGCTTTATTGGAGAAAACAACCTATTATCACTGGATCAACTCTGCTCTGATTAAAGCTTTAAAAAAAGAAGATAAATATTATAGGGAACTATAACTTTGTTTTTAAACTTACAGACAACTTCTCAATGCCCAAATATTTCAAATGTATATTTAACATTATTTTATGTATTGTTATAAAAATACAAATAAAGTTACTTTTATGTATCATTGATAAATGTGTATTTTTGTGAGTGTGTTCCTTATACAATTAAACTCAGCCAGTTCTTATAATTTTCATCAGTTTCAAAATTTTCAAAAAAGGCATTTTTAAAAAGCATATATTTTCATTCACTTTTGATTGCATATCCATGTTAAATGTTTCTTGATCTTAATGTTAAAAATCCTCTTTTTCATACTTTCTATTCCTTAAGCTCTTCTCTCATCTAACGCTATTACTCCACTCTATACATATACATGTGCATATGGACATTTTACATATGTAGAAGTTTAAGAACTTTTTAAAGTATGTTTTGAGGCATTTAATATTTTAGCTCAGTTTATGCCTTACTGCAAACATACATTCATAGCGTTAATTCACAAATATTTCAACATTATCCATAAATTTAATACTGATAAAATTCTGAGATTAAAAAATGTTTTTCATATAGGCAGTTTATTACTAAATTAGCATTCTCTTGCTTTCGTTTTTATCCATTTTACCACCTACTTAAGGATTATAAAGCAGTTAGATGTTTGCTATAAAATAATCAAGTCACAGCAACAGGACTAATCTCAAAAAGGACAACTACAATTCTATCAGTAATGTCTCAGTTTCAGAAATCAATCTCCACCCCACTATATAAAGTATAACCCAAGCATTACTTGAACAGAAACCTTCAGAATGGTAGGACAATTTTCCAGAACACGCAGAGGTATGCTCCATGTCCTGCCTTCATCTCCTCTTCCCTTCCCAGGACCTAACCCTCCCTTGTAGCCCACTAAATGCAGAACTCCTGCCTCTCTTCCTCCCTCTCTAGAAACCATTCCAAAAATGCATCTTTAGATGAAACTCCCTCAAATATTACTTATATGAAGTCATTTCCTTATTTAAATTTGACATTTTATTTTTTCAAGTCTACATTCCTCTTTCTGAATTTCAAGCCCTTTTACAATAATTTGATTACCTCCTATTTAAGCAAGCTAAATTCCACAACATTCCACTCTTGATCTTAGCCAAAAGGCCAAGAAGCGATTCCACTACATTCTAATAATAACATTCAGCTTTTAATTAGACTAGTCAATATCCTTATTGTGAAAGAATATACCTTTCTCTCCTTGTACTAGGTACCTACATTCATATGTTCCTTTTTTATTACCGTATCTTCTTTCCTTTTTAATTTGGATTTTAGTTTGAATGTAAATTTCAACTTTGTTAGAAAAGTTTTCTTAACTATTCCAGCCTTCTCCAGATGAATAAAATATGGCACTTACAATGCAAAACATATGTTCTATCTAACATGCAGGTTTGGCTATAAAACAAATAACATATTTTAGATTTCAGTATTCTATTAGAATCAAGAGCTACCACTTACTAAGTGTCAACTATGTTGCAGACACTGTGCTTGGCTTTAAAAAACAAATGGTCATAGGTAAGAACATCAGTGAGCCGGGGATTTAGCTCAGTGGTTCCATCACCTGCCTTGCAAGTGCAAGGTTCCGAGTTCAATCCCCGGTACAAAAAAAAAAAAAAAGAACATCAGTGATGGCCCAATATTAAGAGTCCAAAGATGAAGGTGGACTATTAACAAAGCTAAATATATAGAGATCGGCCAGTTGGAAGACCAAGCTGGGTGAAAGCTTACTACACAACAATTAGGATAACAGGGTACTATTTCATCTACTGACTTGTTCACTCTTAAAATCCTCTCTAGAAGATTTAAACATATAGGTTAAATATAAATATCCTTCTTAGACTATCACATGTTTATGCTTTATATAATTAACACATTTCTTAGAGTAGTTGCTAAGAACAGGGGTTGTGGATAGTAGTTTAGTTGGTGGGAGAAAATTTGAGAAAGCAATTTAGGTGAGGAGAATGAAAAAAACAGCAGAAATTTGAGAATAGTGAAAAATCCTTTAGTTTATCTAGCATGAGGCTTGGTGAGCCAAATTAAGCAATTCTGGCCACAACTGCTCAAACAGATAAGACACTAAAATGAGTCACACTTCAGAAGTCAGAGCTAAAATGCCTCTGTTCCACTAAAAGACACTGATTTATTCTATTTTAGTCCTAAAGGATACCTCAAAGTTGCCGGCTACCCAGCAGAAAGGAAAAGGGGGGAGAAAAGGGACATAAAAGGAAGAAGAGGTACACCTCATCTCCCTTAGACAATGAAAATGGCAGAGCGTGCCGTTTAAGAGCAGAGGATCTGGTGCCAGCTCTGGAACCTGCATTCAGTTTCCTGCAATCATGCATCATTGTATAACTCTGTGTCCCTTCATCCCTGTATTATCATAATTACAGTATAAGTAATCCATTGAACTATTTCCCACAGAAAGCTACCAAATGCCTGGTACTATTATTATTTTAATTTTCATTAGCTTACTCACAGAGGGAAGTCAAATGAGCTACTTACGTCATAATGATAAAAGAAAAGAATTAACAGATTTTTTTTGCCTACTTGGATTCCTCTTAGTGGATGGTTAAATACAGCAGATATGATTAAAGGGTTTGGTGTAAAGAAATTCTGATGCTACTGCATGTCATCATATATATAATCACTTTTAATGAATAGAGAAATACTAAGAAACTACGCAGGAATAATGGGAAAAATTAGTATCTAAATAGCTTCAGAATAAAATTAATCCACTATGCAAACATCAAAGGAATATAAATTAGGTGATAACCTCTGGCAAAGCTAGTGAATTCTATGTTATCATGAGAACTGTCGATATGATCTAAACTGCTTTATGAGACAGAGAATAAAATAAATTGCCTCAGTGAAAAAATCTGATAACTTACCTTAACAACATTTTCTGGCCATGCATTTAGAACTGAAGCAATATGCCCTCGATCATGGATACTAATAAAAAGGCCTCTGGCAGGAAAAAAAAAAGGGAATTTAATTTACTTCAGACTTGTCAAACTGTCATCACCATTTAATTTTTTTCAATGTATTACTATATCTCCATTTTTGTTAAACTAGTGAAAATTATTTCCTTCAATAATGATTAGGACTTTTATAAGGAGAAATTACTTTAAATAATATATTAACATCTACCATACAAGTAGGTTTATTCTTATATTTATTTTAAATATTTGTTATAAAAAATTAACCATTTTTACATGGATAGAATTTAAAGACCATTATCAATTCCACTGACATTCATGTATACTTTTTATGTGTGTCTCCTTGGGTATTAGGGGTTGAACCAAGGCCTTTGCACTAAGCTACATCTCCCAGCCCTTTTTGAAATATTTATTTTGACAGAAGGTCATGCTGAGTTTTTATGTTGACCTGGGTCAGCTCAAACTTGTCTTTCTCCTGCCTCACCCTCCCAGAGTGCTAGGATTACAGGCATGTGCCACCACATCTGGCTTCATTTACAGTCTGTTATTAAATATGATAACATATAAAAGTATTTTTAAACTAACATGAAGCATACATAAACAGGCATTTCCAGCATATGTTCCATGTATTGCATTTTCACAGTGTGAAGACAAGAATGTGTACTAGAAATGACTAAATTGCCTAATATGCCAAACAGTTCTTCCATGACAAGCTTACTTCAGTCTTCGACTTGTGGCCCTAGTTGCTGTTTGTGACTCTGTTAAACTTTCAACTGAATTCTTTAACACTATCTGTCCTCTCTTTTCCTAGGAAAGTTTAATAAATAACTTTAATAAATTCAATTAAAATTCAATTTTAATTTTAATTATAAAATAGTATAAAATCGATTTATAAATTAATTTACTTCACTAAATTAAAATACTAAAATTCAATAATTTTTTAAATGCCTCATCCTCACTTAAAAATTTTGCTTTAGTGCTGGTAGGTATCAAAACAGAACCACAGGCAACAAATGTACATGTTAATGAACTGTCATAAGGTGCCACCTTTTATATAATATCAATTTTAACAGCGAGAATTTTTACAGCTACACTTGATCTTAGCCAAAAGGCTGAGAAGCGATTGAGAATTTTTACAGCTACCCAGAAACCATTCACCTTTTTTTAACCAATCAAAAAACTCGACCCATAAGCATAACCACTCTCCTGACTTTCATGGTATCATTTTTATAGTTGTTTTACAGTTTTACCACCCAAATCAGAAACTATCTCTAGGAACTACTGTTTAATTTGTTCAGTAGAGTTGCTCACAATCTAGATTTTGTTGATTATACTCCTAGAGATGAGCATGTTAATCTTTCCTTACGTTTCTTGGAAAATCAGTATTTGGATCTAGAAACTTCATCAGATTCATGTTCATGTTTTGTGCAAGACAATTCAAGAGTTGATAGTATCTAAAAATACAGTAATTGGTATTCCTTTTTGTGATCTTAGCAGCCTCTGATGCTTAATGTCTAAATTCACTGATTCACTAGGGGTTACAAAATGGTGATATTATTCCAATTATATTATTTATTTACTGGAAAATAGTTTAAAGAGAAGTTTTACCATACCTATTTGGTCACCAATCATAGTTATAGAAAAAAGAAAAATACTTGATTCTCTCATCAGTTTTTATAGTGAAAACCTAGTTTACTAGAATCACAGATATTTTCCTTGTTGATATTCAAGTTGTTCTGTTTTTATCAAGTGGAAGACTCTTCATGTCTCTAGACCTTCTGACATGTGAATTACAGTTACTGATAGGTTCCTCCTTTCCTGTTCCACATTAATTTTTTTTTTTTTTGGTACCAGGGATCGAACTCGGGACCTTGCACTTGCAAGGCAGGTAGCGGAACCACTGAGCTAAATGCCCAGCCCCTTCCATATTAATTTTGAAAATGTTCTGCCTCGAGTCTGAAATGAGCCAATCTTCTTTAGAAACCCATGTTTCTCTTAGCAGAAAGTGTTTCTTTAAGACCACAATCTAAGTAATAAGGATGTCTGTTACTAGTCAGTAAAAGTTTTGTTATCAATATAAGATTCACTTTCTAATTATCCTCAAATTGATATTCTTCTCATAGAGGTATCAGATTGCTACTATTAAGTTTACCACTATGATTTCCTAGCAAATTCTACTTACTACTCTCCAAGAAGACTATTTTACATATTTCCTTTCTGTTCACATCTCCCTCATTCATCCCTCTCCCCCTCACTCTCAGTTAATAACCTAATCTCAAATTTCAAACAGAAATAGACACACACACACACACACACACACGCCAGTACTGGGGACTGAATTCAGGACCTTCACAATGAGCTAGATTCCAGCCTTTTTTATTTTAGACAGCATCTCACTAAACTGAGCTTGAATATGTGATCTTTCTGCCTCAGCCACCTAGAGGGCTGGGATTACAGGCATGTGTCACCACATTCAGCTTATCTCATCTTTATAATATAAATTCCACTAATCCATCTTCATCCCTTTTTATATCTCTTCCCTTCTCTCTTGTTATAATGGAAGAAATTTCCCTAACAGTATTAAGGCAATTCTCTTACTTGTGCTTGTGGATGTTATCCCATGTCAACCATTCAAAGGCCTCTCTTCTATAATTACTCTACTGTTATGTTGCACCATTGCCTTCTCCATTGGATCAACTTTATTGGCATAAAAACTTGCCCTAATATTATTCATCTCTTCAAAAGGCTGAATATTGTCCTCTGCTATCATCTCCTTTACACCAAAGCCCCTATAAAGACTTGCATATTCTTATTGCTTTTGTTTCTGTATTTCTTATTCTCTCTTTCTTCAGTCTATCATAGGGTTTTTACTCTCTCACTTGTCCACAAACAACTCTTACCAAAGAGAATGACTCACCTCTGAAAACAGGTAAAGGTCACCTCTCAACTTATTTCTTACTTGACTTCTCTACTGTGTTAGTTCCTCAGACAGGACTTCTCTGGTAATAGCCATTGATGCACCCCCACCCCAACATCTTCATCTTTATATAAATATCTGAATTAACTTTCTTTACTTGTTCATATATTTAGTGTCTGTCTCTTCCCTGGCACCACCCCCTAGTGTACACACACACACACACACACACACACACATACACACACACACACACAGTACACAGTAGTAGATTTCTTAAGTACAGGGACTATTTTGTTCATATGTGTAACCCCAATACATGTAAGTGTCTGGCACATAGAAAGTACCCAATAATATGTACTGACTTCAGTGCTAGAATAAGGTTTTTATAATGAAATGTTCTTATAAGCACAGAAAACATAAAATAAGTCCAGATTTACACTAATTGAGAAAATAAAAATTATCTCATGATAATTAAGTCCCATAGAAAGATTACTGATGATTGTCTAACTTAATAAGAATATTAGTTTATTAAGTTAACACTAAATTGTATCTTTTCCCTGTTTTCATGCTGTTTCATATGAATTTATTATTTTCCAAAAATGAAAATGTATATATGTATGTACAGATCCCTGTCACAGTCAAAATGATCTTATGTAATCATCAGGATCTCAAAACATAATTATAAAATTTAAATGAAGTATTTTTAGACTTCTTAAGGAAGAACCTTATACTGAATTATATAAAATGTTCTTGGTAATATATTATTAAATAATATTTCTTGGGAACTTGTCAGCCAAGGTTTTCTATTCATCTCAGGAAACAATCACTTTTAATGACAGACAATGAATGATACCAAAATTAACAATTACATGCCAAAGTTTATTATTCATGGGTCTGTGTTCAGCTTCACTGTAACAGCCATTTGGCCAAGAAGAGATTCATAAGAAGCAGAGATTCATTCATGGCAAAAATGCTTATTCTTGGAGAGCGCTCAATAAGTCAAAGATCTATTATGTCTCACCAATGCCAAATATACTTCTTGGAATGTCTCCATGATCAGAAATCTAGTAAGATGTCCAAAAGTGTTTTGGCACATAAATGATTCATACTTTCTACAGTGGGATATGAAACACTAACCCCACAGTCTCTCTATCTTCAACTAGGTTCTTTAACAAGATGACTTCCTCAACTACCTCCTACTACCTATTCTTAGAGTATCTATGACTGCTACTTCATAGTTCTAATCCTCGCTCCCATTCTTCTATACTCTTGCTAGATTAGCACACTTTCATTTCCTCCAAAGAGAAAACAGGAATGCTCATATGTGTAGTAGCTATCCACCTATAAGGTTCCTTTCATCTGCATCTATTCTGCTTCATTGCAGTATTAGTAAACAAAATGTCAGTGTCCCTGTCCTCTAATCCAATTAACCCTGATACTGTCATTCTGGCTAATCCTCAATCTTCACAGAGAATGCTGGCATTGTCTAAGAGCAAATGTTCAATGTTTCTCTTTTTCATTCAAATGAACAATGAAGGCCTAGGAACTCCTTGCATTGTTCTCCCTCTTGAACTTATTTTCCACATCCACTTTGTCTCAAGCTTCTGCTATGTCTGATCCTTTGGCTTTTTTCCCATTTTTGATCCTACCCTTGCTCTTGGCATTTGATCAACTAATTTAACCTGAGAGCTACCTACTTTACAACCCAGGTGATCTTTTAATGATTCATTTAGGCATCCCTCTAACACCTCCAATTCTTCTATTGTTTATCAGAGGCCATTCATGTGTTAGCTATTCTTGGAAGTATTTCCTGACACATATTCTCTAGCTCTATTTGGAACCCTCCAGTGACTCCATAGAACCTTGCTATTTTTCTCTGCTGTAACATTTATCATCCTGTCACATAATTTTTCTCTTTCTTATTTATGTCATACTAGATTATAAGTATTAAGTCAGAATTTTTTGTTTCTTACAAAAAGAAAAGAAGGAAATGGAGGAATGAAAAGAATAAACAGAAAGGAAGATCAGATGTGATTTGGACACTTAGCCCAGGGGTAGGTGAAATACTGTGGCAAAAACTCTAGGATGAAGAGCATTCAGGAGCTATGTTTTCAGTGGGTATAATCTTTGGGATCTTCTGAAAATGACAGGGCTCAAAGAAACAGATAGGAAAAAACCTCATGAGCAAAGTCCCTAAGAAAAATAGCAAGAATCACAGCCAGGGCTAGTCTCTAAGACACAAGAGCACTTGGAAGTCAAGAAATCAACAGTTTGAGGGCGGGGGATTTAGCTCAGAGGTGCTGCTGCCTGCTTCGCAAGCACAAGGTCCCAAGTTCAATCCCCAGTACCAAAAAAAATGCACAAAGTATGGTTATGTCTCAGAGATACTATGTAAGAAAAAGAATTTAGACTGATAAAACAACCACAAATATCTAAAAAGAATCTTTTAATAGCTTACTTCAGTAATAACAAACTCCATTATAACTTAGTATTTATCTCATCAAATACTACATTATATATATTTTAAGACATTTTATTTCAAGCCATCAATGAGTAGGTAATTACCTGTAGGATGAATGAAGGTAATGATAGGGAGGTCAGAAAACAAAGAGGACTTCATATGTTATTACCGTTTTTTTTCCATTTAGCTTATTGATACATTTTAGGTATACAATACAGTTACATTCATCATTGGGATCTTGTATCTTTACATGATCTCTCTTGGTTCTTCTTTTTTCCCCATTCCCCTGCCCTCACTTCAGCCACTCCATCCCTCCCTATTTACAAAGACGTTGTTCACGTTTTTTCATTTTCTCATATTAATTCCATTCCCTTCTTTCCTTTCCCCTATGCCTCCTGCTTTCCCTTCCCCTTTGCCCCTTTTCTTCCTATTTCACATTATCTATTATACCTTTTAGTTCTTATTTACACTTTCAGTTTCTCACACCAGAGAAATTATTCAGTATTTACACATGTGTGTCCTATTTATTTCACTTAAGAGTATCACCACAATGTGCATCCATTTAGCTATAAATATCTCTAATTTCTCATTTTTTATGGCTGAGTAGTACTCCATTTTATAAAAAAACCACATCTTCTTTATCCAGTCTCCAGTTGATGGGTACTTGGGCTGTTTCCAAGTTTTAGGTATTACAAACTGTGCCACTACAAACATGGGTGCACACTGTGGAATGATTCTTTAATTCTTTGGGAAGATACCCAGTAGAGGAATAGCTGGGTCAAATGGGACTTCCAATCCTAGTTGTTTGAGGGAATCTCCATATTGATTTCCATAGTGGTTGCACCAGTCTGCACTCCCACCAACAATGGAGAAGGGTTCCTTTCTCCCCACAACCCTGCCAACATTTGTTATCAGTTGATTTCATGATAGCAGCCATTCTTTCTGGGGTGTGGTAAAATCTCAACGTTGTTTTCATCTGCATCTCTTGAATGACCAGTGATGTTGAACATTTTTTCATACATTTATTTGCTGCTTTTACTTCTTTGTCTGAGAAATGTCTGTTCATTTGAGATGCCCATTTTTGAATTGGGTCTTTATATTTGAAGGGTCTGATTTTTTTGAGTTCTTTATATATTCTAGATAGTAGACCTTTGTCTGTGGAACAGTTGTTAAAAATTTTTTCCCACATTGTAGGTTGTCTCTTAGCTCTGCTGGTGGTTTCTCTTGCAGTGCAGAAGCATTTTAATAAGATGAGATCCCAATTGTTGATTCTTTGTGCTAGTTTCCTGTGCTACTGAGGATTTGTTCATAAAGTTCTTTCCTATGCCAATGTCTTTGAGAGTTGTATCTAACTTGTTTTCCAGCAAGTTTAGTGTTTCCTTTTTAATATTTAGATATTTAATCCACTTTGATTTTAGTTTAGTGCATGGTGAAAGATAGGGGTCTAGTTTAAATCTTTGACAAGTTGAAATCCAATTTCTCCAACACCATTTATTAAAGAGGCTATCTTTCCTCCAGTGTTATTACCATTTTTTAAAAAACCAAATGTGACAAAATGTTAACAAATATCAACTCCAGATAACGGGTATATAGTTATTTGCAATTAGTCTTTATACTTTTCATACATTTTATTTTTTTCCAAAAATGATTTTATTTCATATTTTTGTGAGAAATATGAAGTGAATGTAAATATATTTCTCTCTGAGCAGAGGAAAACAAGTGATTTTTTTTTTTTGTTACCAGGGATCGAACTCGGAACCTTGCACTTGCGTGGCAGGCGCTGGTACCACTGAGCTAAATCCCCGGCCTAACTGATTTTTTTTCAAGCTTAACCAGCTACTTATTGGCAGAAGTAGAACAAGATCTTTGATCTTCAGGTTTCTAGAGCAGTACTCCTTCAACTGTACCATGAGGGAACAAATTCTTTCTAAATACTAGTCTATGGGGGCATCAAGGCATATGGTATACTGCCAGCTGACTGGAGAGAAGGCAGAAGATGAGGTAGACTAGGAAACTTGGCCACAACCAATCAGAGTTTCCTATCCATAGATGAGGGGGTCTAGAGCCAACGTGAACAGAAAGATCTATAAACTAGGAACTGTTAATGGTTTATTATCTCGATATCCTCCCAAAGCCTCAAGCAATCACAGGTGGAGCTTTGGGGAGGTGACTGGATCATGAGGGCATAATACTCATCAGTAGACTAGTCCACTGATGAGTTTATAGCTAAATGTGATTTGAGAGATGAAGCCTGACCAGAGGAGGTGGGTCACTGTAGGCGTGCTCTGGAAGGGTGTTATCTCCTTCCCTCCTCCCATGAGCTGTCTCTCTGCTTCCAACTGCCACACCATGAGCTGTTTCTCCTCTGCCATACTGCCCTGCTTTGGAGCCAGCTGACTATGGACTGAAACGTCTACAAACTGTGAGCCAAAATAAACATTTCCTTCTTATAGACATCAGTATCTAGAATTGTGTCTCCACAATAAGAAAGTAACTAAGACATGGACTAATGATCAAAGTAAGAGGATAGAGAATTGAGAAAGCAAATCAGTGGCCTAACTAGAATTTCTGAAACTTATGAGAAGTAGAACTAACTACATGGGAAAGTGTGGAAGATATACAGGTTACCAGATATCTTTTAAGGAAGTAATAATGGTCCTTAATGTGGCATTCCTTTTGGCTTAACTCTCTTTTCTTGCCTGAAAACAAAATCCTTAAAGAGGCAAAACTGAGACATAAAAAATGTATTTTAATGACTTACACAAACATAAATTAGTAATCTTGGTTCTGATTCTTTAATGAAATATTTCCATGTACTTTGCCTTGAGAATTAATATTTATTAATTATGTTACTTTTCTGGCCTTCATACATTTCCAGTTTTTGCTTCCCATAGTCCTCCAATTTCAAAGGAGTCTTAAGTATTACCATAAAATAAATTAAAATACTATGAAACTATATATGTTGATCTCACAATTTTGGACACTGATTTATATAACTAACACATTGCAATTTACTGAGGACTCATACTTTATAGGTCTAAAAGGATACTGGATAGCAACAGTAGTTTTAGTCACAACTATGAAGTCTTAGTTAACTTCTCTAGCCTAAGTTATTTACAGTTAAGTAAAGGAAAGTTGAATCTAGAGACCAGTAAGCTCTAACTCAATATTCTCTGGTCAATGGTATTCTCCTTTCCAATCTCCAGATTATAATAGAATGGCTTCCCCACTTTATCTTCATTTTCCACTACAATACATGATAGCTACCAGAGAAGTAGGAAAGCTGAATGTAGAAATTCTCCTTCCATAGACTTTATTTATAAAAATAGATAAACAAATGTGCACCACGGGGTGACATCAGTATGCTGGACTCCTTGCCTCTCTCCCACCCAGCTTCTTCCTGGCAGCTGACAGTTCACAGGCAAAGGAATGTTGTTTGTGAAGAGTGGATGGGTGCTGTAACAACGTACTATTTTGAAGTTCTGGAAGAACTGGTTTGATCTATGGTCAGATGGCCACTTGATCTATTACAATGATCAGACTTGGCTGAGTATCAAGGATAAAGTCCATATGCCAGTGGACTGGATCCAGTATCTGCACAGGGCAAGAGAGTTGGGACATTCAGTTTCCAGATTGGAGCCAAAAGATTATCTGCTTTAGAATGTTTTCTGAGATGGGAAGACAAAGACAACAGGTCTTTGTGCACAAAACATAGATGTCTGTTTGTCCTGGAAATTTACACTGCAGGATGCAAGAACAATTATGGCATATGTTGATTTCACAGTCTTTTCTGACCAGACAGCCGTGGCTTCCTGGCCCCTTCCTTACATGGCCTATCCAGTACCAACCCGAGGCATATATATGGCTTGTGGTCCACACAGCAGTGGTCCATACCTGGCAGAAACCCAGGTTTTCTATCCCGCAAATGGGCAGGCATATACAGTGCCTTACTGGTACCCATGCAAGGCTCTCTTTGGCAGCAGCCTGTCAACTAAGTCATCATTAATGAGTGGTACCAAGATAAAGAGAGTGACCTGGTCCTAGGCATGCTGGCTGGAGCCATGGCCCTAAGGTCTCTTTCTGGGTCTTCTAGTCTTTAATATCTTCTATGCATAGATTCTAATAACCCTGTGAGCAATGATATGACTTGTAGGGCATTTCTGTTTGTGAAAAAAGTTTTTAATAATAGTTTTAATAGTTCTTTTGGAAGCAGTAACCTCATAATTGTAACTAATCCATGCAAGCACCACAGTAGGGCTTAAACTATGTTGTTTAGTTAAAATATGAACTCTTTAGGGGCATAGGCCTATTCAAAGACTTTCTTTGTGGAACTCTTAGAATACCTTATTTGAACACACCTGTCCTGAAAGACATTTTCTTCTCAAGTACAGTGCATACAGGATAATTTCTTTTCTTGTTATGCAAATAATATAGTGATGAATGAGTAAGTGATTATGAAAAGACAAACTGCAGCTTCTTTTGGTTTAACCTCAAACTTTGAAACCTTAGACTAGAACTGGCAACATGATACTTTAGGAGTGGTGGGCTGGTGAGCTTCCAGGTGGTTTTCCCAATGTAGTGGTGTGAGAGCCCTGTGGGACTCTGCATGTGCCAGCAAGACAGACTACTCAGGATGATGGGCCATCCCTCCAACCCTTTAAAAATGATGCTTCAAAAGCTGCTTAATTCTACAGCCTCTTCTTCTTATGTTATTTCTGTTTGTTTTTCACAATGATACTTGGAAAACATCTCAAATTCAAAACTGACTTAAGCATCCAAGTTTAAGGGCTTTACCTTTAAAAGTCAAATAAGGCAGAATCATAACAAGTGGATGAAGGCAGATTTTCACTGTTCAGAGATGTATTTTTAATGTCTGATTTAGGTATATTTATTGCTGGCTAAACATAATTATAACCTATTTTTATACTTCTTGAGAAAGTAATATTAAAACAATGGTGAGGAAAATAGAGAGACAGAGCCATGGTTGGAGTGTTCCTACCTCAGGCCTTCTGGGGACCACACTGTGCAGGGAACAGTTTTCTGCTCCTCTGAATGCTGTCCTATCAGAAGGGTATTCACAGTCCTACATTTCTAACAAATATACATATTCCTTGTATTATGAAATATATATTTCAAGTGTTTGTTTTTTAAGTTTTAAAGCTGCTGATTATTGACTGCAGTTTTCTGTCCTGCATGCTTTAAACAATGTATTTTCACAAAAGCTGATTAGCATCATTTAAGTCCCTCCCCCACACCCTATATGGTTCCATTTTCCCTAAACTCTAGGAATCACAAACTGCTGTGACTGTGCCTGGCTGCTTACATACATGCTCTTCTGATGCACTGCTCAGCTCGCTCCATGACTAATGAATACAACACCTCTGAATCTAGATACCAAGTGGATTTAACAGTCGGACAATCTATTCTTCTAGCCACTCCTAGGGGAGTTGTTGACATGAGATATCCTTTTCCAGTTGAAAAGAGTACACTGGGGTATATGTGGGTACACGTGATATGTGACAACATGGTATTGATGGTTTAAAGCACTGCTTCAATATGTAATGTTGATTATATACCTTATATCTTAAGAATGGCTTTTGTTCATAGTTACATACATTACCAACTCCCCATGATGAATGTAATGATGTACTGGAAGCATATACTAATAAAAATAAAAAATTTTTAAATGAAATGAAAATCATTATTAAAGCTAAATGCTTTATAAAATATTGAAGACAGTTTTTAATGTTATGTAACTGGGGTATTAATTTTGTTTATAAGTGAAAAGGTTAAGATTAATTATTAATCTTAAAATGGATAAATATTCTTTAAATATATTTTCTGTGATTTTTCTCCTACTCTTCCTTATAGTTCAGATACCCATTACGTGTCTGTTCATGTAGGTCATTACTTGAAGATAAAGGAGGAACAACACGTGGGAGATCAAAGACCTTTCTGATTGTTAATAACATGTTATGCTTGGATCAAAAATGTGTCCCAAAAACCTCATATGTTCAGAAATGGGGCTTTTGCAAGGTGACTGGATTATGAAGATGCTAACCTTATCGATGGATTAATCCACTGATGAGTTCATAGCGGAATGAGTTCTTATGAGGTAAGGCCACTCTGGAGGAAATAAGTCATTAGTATTTTATTCCTGACTCTTACCTTCTCTGCTTCCAGCAACCCTGAAGTGAGCACCTTTGTTTTACCATATGCTCTCCACCATGATGTTCTACCTAACCAGGGCCCCAGAAGTAAGAGAGTCAAGTAGCCATGGACCAAAAACCTCTGAAACTGTGTGCAAAATCTTCACCTTCCGTTAAGGTGATTTTCTCAGTTATTTTTGTCATAGTGTCAGAAAGCTAACACATAAAACAAAGATGATGTACCATTGTTGGTTTTATGTCTATTCCTGACACTGAACTTAATGTAAATACTCTATACAATCTATTAAAATGATCTGAGATGTTTGTTTCATGATTTTAAAAATACCCTTTATTTAGAGAATTTGGGCTGATTATTATCTGTAAATTTCCTATTTTTTCCAGCAAATCAATGACCTTATTTTTGTCCTTCAGATAAATGTAAAATCTGCCATCACACAATGAAAATATTTTTCTCTAGCAAGATGGAAATAACACCTTGCAGTTTCAAATTACTGGTAGTAAAATAATCCATCTATTTTCTAAGTGTTGATTTTTTTTTTTTTTTTTTTTAGTACCAGAGATCGAACTCAGGTACTTGCACGTGTGCAGCAGGTGGCAAAAACACTGAGCTAAATCCCCGGCCTAAAAGTGTTGATTATTATTAATACTACATTATATATTTTGTCCACAATTAATGACAATTTTAAAGACTGCTTCATCAAGCACAACAAATGGACTAATTTTCTTTTTGTTCAATCTGTCAGTATAAACTGGCATTCATTGTATAATGATCAATATCTACTGAATGAAAAACAGGTTTTTTTTTAAGAAAATGATTTATTCTTCTATAGAGGTCATGCCAACTAGTCCTAACTTTCATATGGATGGCAAAGTACACTTTGATAGATGTTTGTATAGATGTTAATGTTTTATCCATTTCATAAAATGTAAACTCTCTATGCTGTATTATTTTCTCAATATATGTACTCTGGCCTTATATTTACCTATCCACAACTTTTAATAACAACACAAACATCTCCAATGGGGAATCCCTGAAAAATGAAAAATGAGTTCAATTCTTAATATGCTGAGGAGGGGTATTCTTCACCATCTTACAAGTTTACATGAGGAAAGACCAAGAATGTGTACCATTACTGGAAAGGAAGTTCACAGGAAACAATGGTTTTACAACAACTTGACGGAATATGCCGTATCAAAGTCTTATATGTTTTCAATCAAATTAACCTTGGTATAATAAGATTTAAACTGATCACAGAATTTTTAAAAGGGTCTTTAAAAAGCAGCAAAGATAATTTAGTGCTTTAAAAAGATACCCTTAAAGGAAAGATTTTAAGAAGGACATAGCAAGAAGACATAAAGGGAAAATGATAATGGTTTTTAAATATGTATAGGATTACTACAAAGAGTTTAAGAATCATTTTTTAAATTTGAACCAAGAATAAAAACGTTAATAACTAAATCTTGGAAACAGACAAAATGCCCATCAACTGACAAATGTATAAAGAAGATGTGATTTTTTTATGCAATGGAATACTATGCCAAAAAAGAAAAATGAGCTTCAGACATTTATAGCTAAGTGGATGGACCTTGAGACTATACTCTTAAGTGAAATAAATTGGACACTATATGTTTGAGTGCTGCCTTGTTACTCTGGTGTTAGAAAATTAATGTGGAAATAAGGACTAAAATTGGGAAGATTGCGTTAACAATGTCCAAAAGTTGTGGGTTTCTTCCTCTTCTGGGCAAGGAGAGGTCATCCCTATATGCAACACTGAATGAATGTTAGAGACTTCGCCTAATGGGAAAGACATCTTTGGAATGGTTTTTCCTACATCACAGGCAAGAATCTACTTGGATGACTAGATGGGGCTGTGTTTAAGAATGGCGCCTTTGTAATACTGGTGCTCCTAGCATCTGGTTATCCACCCAAAGGCCTGCATTTTAGCTTTTTTCAACATCCACTTAATCTGACAATCTGAACCCCTTTCCCCAACTGAACTCTGACTTTCACACTCTGAGAAAATATCCCACAGGACTAGGCCCTCCTTAACCCTCTATCTTCCTTCTAATCTATGTAAATTCTTGCGGTGGCTATTTTATATAAAATACAATATAAAATTAATGGAACCTAATTTCTATTAAATCTTAAAACATTAAAAAAAAGAACATATAGGGGCTGGGGATTTAGCTCAGTGGTTCCACCGCCTGCCTCGCAAGTGCAAGGACCCGAGTT
>NW_004624799.1:11212220-11227021 GCF_000247695.1 Heterocephalus glaber | reverse complement strand
GCTATTCAAATTTTATATTTCCTCCAGAGTCAGTTTCATTAATTTGTCTTCCAAGGTACTTCTTGGAAGTTGTCAAATTTATTTCAAAACAGATTTTTGAAATATGCATTCTATATCCTTTTAAATTCTGTAACATCTGTGGTAATGTCTCCTAGATCTTGATACTGTAATTTAAAAAATGAATAATTGATATTGTGGAAGAGGAAGTAAAGGTCTAAAGGAGCAGGGGAAGTGGGAGGGGTAGGGGAAGGGAAAGAAGGGAAAAGAAAAAATATGAGAAAAGGAAAAAAATGGAAACAAATTCTTTGCAAATAGGGAAGGTTGGAGGGGGTGAAGGGAGGGCAGGGGAAGGGGAAAAAAATAAGAATGAAGATACTCATGTAATGGTACAAAGATCCCAGTGATGTATGTAAATGTATTTTATATCTAAAATGTACCAATAAATTTAATGGGAAAAAAATTTTTAAAAATTTTTAAAAGAAAGGAATAGCACTAAGTTGGTAAAGCATTATTTGAAAGAAAATGTATGAAGACTGGGATCTCAGCTTCTAGACTCCCTTAAGACTTTGCTAATTTACCTATGTCACATGTTCATTGCTTGGAAAACAAAGGGATTGATGTTTAGAAAGTATTAAAAACTAAAGATCTCAAATGATGGTCTTTAATTTCTGCTCTTGTCATTTTCATTTTAAACTAAAATAAATCAATACACTGATATAGGTTTTCGCTAAATCAACAAAGGTTTGAAGCAATAACCAATGCAAATCATAGATTCTGTAAAACCTTAGAAAAATGACTAGAACTAGAGATTCAGATGGCAAGCTTTACTCTTTTCTCTGACCTGCAGGGATCCACTCCACCCTGCAGAAGGGAGAAGGAATGATCCTGAGAAGGTGAGGCTGATGGGTTTGCTTCCTTTTGTTTTGTTTTGTTTTGTTTTGTTGATACAGGCTCTCCACTTAGCCTAGAAGAGCTCAGGGGCTAATAACTGTCTAAAATATGGTATGCAAGATTCATTAATTAAAGAAAAGTAGAAGCCCAAACAGTACAAAACCAGGTTAGTTCTCAGTCTAATAAGAGAAAGTATATCACCAGGAAAAGAAAAAAAGATGTTTCTTTAACATTGGGAGGAATTTAACAAAAGAGTCTCTAAATAAAGAACACTGGACAATATTTGAAAACTATAAGGACATAAAAACTGGAGGAAAATCTATTCACTTCCTGTCAAAAGCTAAGTTTAAGAGGGAGCGTGTTATTTAAACAAAGTAACAATATTCATTTTATAGGTGAAACTGAAGATTAGGAACTTTATGTTAAAGACCTAATATTATACCACAGTCAAAAAAAAAAAAAAAAAAGAGCCTTTTCAGCTCAAAGCACATCAGCAATATTTATTCATGTTTTCTTGTCCATTTATGCACTGACTCTGCCAGTTTTACTAGATTCAGATTCAGTTTTACTAGATTTTCCATACTGGCAAAGGATATAGAAAGTCAAGGAAAAAAGTTAATAGGTAGTCTAAAGTAAAAAAAAAAAAAAAATCCAGATACCACATGTATTGTGATAAAGGTTGTGAAAGTGCCACAGTGCTTTTTTTTGGAGGGATGGGGGAGGGACTCAACTTAAGGTAGAAAAACAGAAGTAGAAAAGAAATAAAAACAGAGTTGCAGACAAAAGGCTAAACAACAAAAATTCTTGAGTGTCATGCTAAGGAGTTTGGCCTTTTTTCAATTATTTTAGTCTGCAGAGTGATACAATTAGATAACACCTTTTTTTTTGTACCACGGATCAAACTCGGGACCTTGAGCTTGCGAGGCAGGCACCAAAACCACTGAGCTAAATCCCCGGCCCAGATAACACCTTTTGGAAACTCACTCTTTTTATAGTTTTCAAGGATGAATATGCAATAATAGTTCAGGACAGAGATGAAAAGGGCCTAATGTAAAAAAGTATCAATTAGGGGTTGAATGGACAAGAGAGATTTAGCAGATAATTAAGTTGCAAAATTGACAAAGCTTAAAAGGAAAGAGAAGGAGGGAAATTGAATATCTCTGAGATGTTTGGTTTATGTGACAGGTGGATGTGCTATATTGTACCTTATAATGTTAGAAAACCTGGGGAACTGGAATGTTAGGATGAAGATGGGTAGTTATAAGTAGTCATGTGCCATATAAGAGTAGCTACGTAATTGTTGGAAATATGAGTAATAAACTTGTACTCTAAGCTAGAAATACTGAGTTGGAAGTTAAGGTTACAAGTGAGTAACAGAATATACAGAATTAAAAGAAAATAAGACTCAATACAAACAGAGAACACTGACATTTCAATGGGTGGAATCTATCACTGGATGTAGTTATACAGATTAAGGAAATATTTTACACTGAAGAGGGGAAATGTACAAGATTAGTTCATGAAAAAAAAATGTTGAGCCAGTGAATTCATAGGGGACATGAAAAGGAATACATGAGACAAGGAAGATGAGGCTACAGTGTTTACATTCTTATAACTACAGAGTGAGATGAGCCAAAAACACAGGAGTTAAACTCAGAGAAGGCCCAGCTGAGACTAAACTGTGCAAGCAGAATTACAGAGCTCTATCTCAACATGAATAATATTTTAATTTTAAAATAAATGGACAGAAATGAAATGAATAATATTTAGTCCCAGAGTAAAACATGGACTAGTTGGCTCTTCTGTAGGGGAAAGAAAGGGTTGGTTCAGGATGTTTGTGTCCAATGATTAAAAGACAGAACCATGAGAGACATGACTTGGATTATAAATAAAATGAACAATACCAAATCTGAAAGCTTGAGAAATTCTTATATACAGCAAACTTTCTTATCTCTAGCTCATGTATTTGGAGTAGGTGTCAACACACTAGGTGTTATATGTATCCTATCACCTTACCTACTTAGAGCCAACACTGTAGAACTAAACACTACACTTATTCCTGGGTGAACTATTTAATGCTATTGTCAATTGTGTTAGTTTACAGCCTTGCTTAATTTCCTTCTCCATATCCCACAAGGATTAAGTTTACTCAAAGCAATTGGGCCTGATGAAAGGGGAATCAAAAGTGTAACAAGCTTACTGGTCTTTCCACTCCATTCTAGCCTCTCCTTCTACCCTGTCCATATCTAAGCCACAGTAATCCTTTAAAACTTTAATTAGATGTATCATTCCCCTACCTCAAATAGCTCAATGGCTTTCCAAATAGATTAGAAATTACAATGAAACTCTACCATGACCCACAAGGCACTGCATGTGACTCGTGCCTACTTCAAACCTCATTTTGTGCCATGCACCCCATTTCTAGACCTTTTGAACATGCTACTTCCTCAGCCTCAAATGATTTTTTCTGTTTTCTACAGGCTGTCTTCTCATCTTTCAAGAGTCAGCTAAAATTTTATCTCCTCAGTCTTATCCCTAACTATACTGTGAAAAGAAATACCCTGTTAGTGTTTATTTCTGTCCTCCATTTCCTTTATAGCACAAACTGTACTCATGTATTTCCTTGATAACTTGAGTACTAACTGTAAATTTCATAAAGGCAAAAAAACTTTTCATTTACCTATAATCAATGCTTAATAGTTTTCAGTAAAAGAAAGGAGAGGAAATAATAATCACAGATAATCAGTAAAAAATTTTGAAGAAACGGCAGAGATGGGAAGAAAACAAAATGAATATTCTGGAAAAATTAAGTAGCAGATGTTACTTGACAATTTCTAAAACCAGGTGTAAATGTTAAATTGCTGTCATTAATACAATTAGCATTAGAAACTTACAAATGAAACCACAGTTGAGAAATATTCCTATGAAATATGTATTAGGATTATCCTTTTCTGGAAAGCAATATACAAAACTCTCTACTTATAAATACTCCAGCTTATAATTTTTATTAGCAAGCATAATATATCATTTTACTTTTGAAAATCAGAACACATATTAGTTTATAAGAAAAGGTGCAAGAAGCTACACAATAGAATGCAGCTTCTCTGAATAACTCAAACTCATAGGAAACACAATGCATGATATCACTCAACATTGCTCTTAGAGGATGTGATGGCTAATTTCATGTGTCAACTTGGCTAGAAAGAGTACCTGGACATTCTAGCTGTTTCTGTGAAAGTAATTTTTAGATGAGATCTACACTTAAGTAAGCAGAATTTGAATAAAGCAGATTATTCTCCATAATACTGATGCCAATCTGTTGAAGGCCTTCCCAAAAAAGACCTCCTGTGAAGAAGGGCTTCTTTCTGCCAACAGACTGAATTCAGTCTTCAACTTCAGCATCAACTCTTCCCAGCCAACCTACCCTGGCTCTTGCCAGCCTCTGAGATCACATGGGCAAATTCCTTAAAATAAATCTCTTTCCATTTCTCTATGTATGTACATACATGCACACACATACATTTGCGTGCTCACACACACATACACATACACAAACACACACACACTTGATTCTGTTTCTCTGAAAAACCCTAACACAGGATTAGAAGCTAGAAAATATGAGATCAAGTTTCAACTCTTACTCATAATACTTGGGTGATACTTTCTTTGGAATTATTTTCAGTTCACAAAATGAACCAATTTTTAAAAATCAACAACTACTAGACATTATTGATTCCATCTCCACATAAGTATTGTCTTCAAATAAATGTAAATTCAAAATGTGCATAGAATGATTTTATATAAGCACTTCTTCATTTACTAATTTTAAAGCTGGTATGAATACTCACTTAATTCAATATAAATAGATTGTCCTGATAAGCTCTATAAACTATTTTAATAGTCAAAAATATTGGAAAGAATCCTAAAGTAATGCTGACCTCATCGTACAGATGGCATTATTTGACAAATGTCAATAAAAATGAACTTCCTCACAAAGGGAAATAATAGGCTTACAAATTTTTAGCTTTTTAAACAAATTATCTAATTTTATAGTACAAAAGTATTATTTCACAAAGCAGTACTATTTCTTACATACATATAAAGTATGATAATTTATTATAAAGAGCATTCAGCCACCAGGCAATAATATTGACTAGGATTTATATTGTTAAATGAAAAATTTTTTTGCTTAGAAAACAATTGAAATTCAGTAACTTTTATGATTTAAGTAGACAATCATATAATATGGAATTGTATCAACTATTTTATAAATTTTATACAGTGACTATAAAATATAGAATAAAATGTAAAGTACTGAGTTAAAATTGACAATTATTATATCTTTAAATATTTAAATTTTATATTAAATATTATTTAGCTATATGAAATATTTTTAAAGATTCACAAAAAATTCTCTCATGACATTAAATATAGAAAACTGATAAAAATAAACCTATAAATTTTCAGCACCATACTTGGGAAGCATGAGGAAAATTCTGGAAAGGATAATAAAAGCAAAAGTCCCCCTTCAACTGCTGGTTTAGGTAGCAGGGGTCAGTGGTGGAGGGTAGTAGCATTGCCATATCCTAATAATTTCTGTATTAGCTAAACTGCAACTAAGTTAGGTAAAACATATAAAAATAAATGAGAGCTTAAAACCATGTACCCAAAAACCTAATGATCTGAAAAATCATACCAAAATAAAAAATTGGATCAAAAGGATATCATTGCTTCAAATGAAACAATATCAACATTAGACTTTTTATTCGTGCAAATTAAAGAAATGTTGAAACCAAAACTATAGCCAGAATATAACTGTGTAAAGTGAACAGGTGTCTGTGTAATAGTGTAGAAGCTAGAATAGCAATTTGATGACAAGAGTCATTAAGTTATTGAATTCTGTTTAAAATTATCTTATTTGAAGATCTGTTATTTTTAACAATTCTTCAAATTATGATAAAAATTGCAACTAAAAACTTTCTGAACTAGAAGGCATTGTTATTAGAACTGATGTGAATTAGTTGTACATTAGGAGATGTTTCAAGTCCCTGAACCTACTCATCTGTAAGCTACAATATTTCTATCTTTAAATGACCTCAATTCAACTAGTTTATAGTCACACCCAAAGCAAGCAGCTCATTTATACCAGGTATTCTCAATGATTATCCATACTCACTTGAATATTCCCAATAATGGAGGACAGGCAACCTACTCCACTATCAGTTAAATTATCAGAAAACCTTTGAAAGTTCATGTATCCCTATAACTTCCATCTAGTGACTTTAGTTCTACATTCTGAGGCTATACCATGCAAATATATACTTTCTTCTACCAGAAAATCTTTCAAATAATTAAAGACTTAATTCTCAAATCCTTTAGGCTAACCATCTCCAACTATGAGAGAGTTATTTCTTCTCTTTCTCATACAAGTTTTCAATAACACATTCTATGGGTTAGCTATGGTGACCTTCTCTGAATACATCCCAATCTGTCAGTGACCCTTCAAAAGAAGGCGTCCAAAACTAAATGCAATATTCTAGATGTGATCTGGATATGCAATACACTGCCTCTCTTTTTAATTTTTAATTTTTCATAATGAAAGTGAGATTTATGATTCTCCTTAAAAACAGATATTCTTCTTGAAGATGGGAAAATACTGATCAAATTTATATACTTTCATAATACCACCCAAAATTAAACTTGACTATTTTCTTAATTTTCCATATGCCATGTGCAAATGTAAATCAAATCACCTGGATGTACCACAATCACTGTAGTAAAGTTAATTTTGGATCCAAAAGTTAAATTTCTATTCAAGTTTTCCACATTTAAAGTCTTTAGATGAAGATGGAGGCTTAATGAACTGAACTGTTACTTTATATTTTTAAGAGATTTTTACAGTAAAAGATAAATTTCACTGCCTTGCTAAAAAGATTTATATCCCTATCCATAAATTTAGTCAACCCTTAGATCTTAATGTAAAAAACTGATGTTTGAATCATGTCTATATTTTTTCCATTCTCCAAATTTTTCCTAATTAAGGCAATCCTTAGGAAAGAAGATACCTTGATATTCTTAACTACTTTTGGGCACACACTGAATTTCCATTACTTAAGATACAGAATACTCTACCTCCTTCTACTCAGAGTAAGTCACACATATATATTTTCATAAATATAATATCCTGCTCAGAAAAAGTTAATTTTAATTAGTAATTCAAGAAATCATATCACATACATCTTCATAATCAGTGAATCAACTTTTTATAAATAATGATCTCTAAAATATCAACTGAGGTAACAATTAAGACTTGAAATAATCCAAACTTTGTGTTGTTTGGTATATATCTTTGAAAAAACATTGCACTGCCGGGGATTTGGCTCAGTGGTTTTGCCACCTGCTGTGTGAGCACAAGAACCTGAGTTCGATCCCCAGTACCCAACCCCCAAAAAAGTTGCACTACATAGTTCTTTTCCTCATACCTTAAAACAGGGTCAGTGCAAGTATTAAGCTTATTTCAAAGAAAATGAAATGAACCAAAGAATATTACAGAATAAAGTATAAATAAAATCAGTGGCTTATTACTGTATGCAAGTGGTGAAAATTTCACTAACATTTAACAATGTAATGATCACTCTTCTGAAAGCATTAAAAAGTTTTAATCAATTATTTGATTTTTAAGAGATTTTTTAGGGATGTAAACAATTACCACACAGTAAAAACTAAAATCTCCAGACTAAACTAGAGATGTAGGCTAAAAATATTCTGCACTTCTAAAATAATCTCCTTAGTATATCTAACAATGTTTAAAGTAAGTTAAGAAAGCCAGACCCAGCTAAGAATAGTCCTGGCTCATCTGGGCAGCTCTGGTATTCATGACTACATAAAGGTAGTCTTTGTCCCAGGAACTCCCATTCTGGTTCCTTTAAAAAAGGGCAGCTCCACAAACTTCTGAGTGTGACATGACGTAAGAGAATCCATTCCTACCTATTACCTTCTGGGTACTAGATCATTTTAATAGTCCAATGACAAATAGAATAGCATTAATTATTGAAAGTGTGTGCAACAGACTGAATGTTTACATATCCCCAAAATTTGTATGTTGAAATCTTAATCCCCACTGTAATGGTATTAAGAGGTGTGGCCTTTGGGAGGTGATTATGTTCTGAAGGATAGAGCCCACAAGAAGGGATAAAGTCCTCATGTAAAATGGAACCCAGAGAGCTCTCTACTTTCTGCCATGTGAGGATACAAGAAGTCAGTAGCCTGCATCCCAGAATAGAGCCTTTAACCAGAACCCAACCATGCTGCCATCTTGATCTTAACACTTCCCAGCCTCCAGGAATATGAGAAATAAATTTGTATTGGTGAGAAGGTACCTAGTTTATGGCAGTTTGTTCTAACGCCTAAATTGACAAAGACAATGGCACAGCATTGTTTCAAGTGTTAAACATTTAATAGGCAGTTATTAAAACCAGCTACCTTGCCAAGCACCTGCCTTGCAAGTGCAAGGCCCTGAGTTTGATCCCCAGTAACAAAAAAAAAGAAAATGACTTAAAACTGGCTACCAGAGGCCTGTGATGATATAGCTCAGTGGTAGGATTCTTGCCTAGCATGAGGAAAGCCATGGGTTCAATTGCCAGCACTGTGAAAAGAACCAACTGGCTATGAAACCATGTTTCTTTGTCATAAGCAACTCAAGCTTACTTCATTTATAATCAGTTACTGAGTTACTAGCTCTAACTCAATCAAGCAAAATTAACAGCATGTGAGGAACTCAGGCTTAAAACTAGACAAAGTTTATAAAAAAGAACAAGATGGAAGCTTCTATTTTATTAACCATTCATTTGATAGTTATTAAACTATATTCTGAAATACATAGTGAGAATAGTTTGGTTAAAGAAGTACTGTATTAGCTTCAGGAAGGTTTCTTTCTACATTATTCCTTTTAAGCTTCTTTTCTTGCTACTGTTTCATAAACCAAGTATCAGTTAAAACTGACACCTTCATTTTGTTAGAATACAATGTTTCCAAACATCTGTAGAAACTGTACATTTTTATAAGTAAATAATATTTAGACTCTCATAAAATCCATGAATCTCCATTTCTAATCTTGGACATGATGTTTTCTATATTATAGATATACTTTCTCCTGTGAAATTAAGAAAGTTTAGTCCTCACAATTTAAATAATGAATACTTCAAATCACTTTTTGGAATTCTGAAGGAAATAAGTGTAGGAAAACACAATTTTAATATTTTGTGGTGGTTCAACTTCAGAGTTTTTTTGTATGCACTTAAGAATTTACTGGGTCAGGAATATAACTCAGTGGTAGAGTGCTTTCCTAGCATGCTTGAGGCCCTGGATTCAATCTCCAGTAACACCACCACCAAAAAAGTTTCCTAGGAAAAAATAAAGCAGAAAAAAAAATTCCTGCTGACTGATTCTCTTTAACAATGAGTCTTGTTCATAATTTCACCACTGTCAAAATCAAAATGGATACCATCTGTGTAGCAAATATAATGGGCAAGTTAAAAATATTAGGACCCTTAATTGCATTATCCAGTAAGTTCCAGGACCATCATTTAACTAACTACTACACTCTTCCACTTCAATTTTCAGAGACATTTAAAACTCAATATGTCTCCAAATGAACTTTCTATCTCTCTTACCAACATACTTCACTATTCTGAAATTGGAACCTGGGAGTTGTAATACCAGTAACAATAACCACCATTTAGGAAAAGCTACTTTGTGCCAAGTATTGTGTCTGGTATATTATCTGTATTAAACTTAATCCTTATCCTTCAAAGAACTTGCAAAATATGCATTACTCAGAAAAACTCTTGATACAAAGAATCATTTAGGGCCAGGGATTTAGCCTAGTGGTTCTGGCACCTGCCTCACAAGCACAAGGTCCCAAGTTTGATCCCCGGTACAAAAAAAAAAGAATCATTTAATTCTGATTTCCTCCAATTAATTTGAGCACTGAATACTAATTTCATTTTAACTTCCAGTGAACCAAAAGTACTAGTCTGATCAGAATCTAGAGATACTTGTTTTTTAAAATAAATGGTATCAACAGTCATATTAGCTCAACCTTTTGCCAAAATCAAATCAGTTCCCTTTACAAGGATGAGTAGCTAAAATGAGTATAACATGAGTATCAAGAATATGAATGATTTTAAATGAGTATAATAGATAGTAACTATTAGGTTTCTACATCTGTGCCACTGCAAACAACATACACTAATTGAGCATCAACCAAGCACTACATTTAATAACATGAGAAATACAAGAAAAATTTATAAAATATGATCCTTTCTCTCTAGTAGCCTACAATCTAGTTGGTACTATATGAATAGTAAGATATTAACAAAAGAAATGAAGCACTTTGACAGAATATTAGAAACATCATGAGTAGGAATAAGTTTACCAAACACATAGCATAATAATAGGTAGCACATGAGAACACAGAAGAGGAGATGATTCTTGAAAAATCCAGCAGAAAAAAATATAGTAGGTAGAAATATTTCCAAAGAAATTATGTACATCTATTTTAACTGTCCTTTACATATACCTGTATTATTAATTTGCATGCAACACTTTTCAAAGGTACGAACAACTCAAGTAACATGGGGAGATCAGCATTCCATAAAAAACAAAAAGAACTATCTGTAGTATCCAAAAAACCACACCTCTTTGTATAACTTCACAGTTAGGTGTGTTATCCCAAGAAGTTTGTATTACCCAAAACTGAAAATTGTACAAAACATTAAAATGCTCACAAACCTACTGACAACATATTAAACAGAGAAAAACTGAAAGATTTCCCTCCAAAATCAGGAACAAAACAAAGATGTCCATTATCACCACTCCTGTTTCAAAGTACTCAAAACTTTAGCCAGAGCAATCCAGCAAGAAAAAGAAATAAAAAGGATATATATAGGAAAGGAAGCCAGATTATCATTATTTGCAGATGACATGATCTTTACATATAAGACCCCAAAAATTCTATCAAGACCACTAGAATAATCAAATTCAGCAATGTATC
This sequence comes from Heterocephalus glaber, assembly GCF_000247695.1. The sequence goes on along the minus strand of NW_004624799.1, from coordinate 11,216,076 downwards.
AAGATGAAAAATCAACAAAAAGCAATAGCATTCCTGTGTACCAATGAATTCACTCATAAAGAATTAGGAAAACAGTATTATTCTTAATCGGATCAAGAAAAAATTAAACACTAAGGAATTAACCTAACCAAGGAAGTGAAAGACCTCTACAATGAAAAACTACAGTACTCTGAAAAAAAAGGTCAAAGAAGATATCTGAAAATATAAAGATATCCCCTATTCCTGGGCAGGGAAAACCAGTATCATCAAAATGGTCATACTCCTAAAATTGAGATATAGATTTACTGCAATCCCAGTCAAAATACCAACAGCAATCCTCACAGAGCTAGAAAAAACCAACTTACAAGTCAAATGGAACTAAAAGAGACCCAGAATAGCAAGAGCAATCCTAGGCAACAAAATCAAAGCAGGAGGCATTACTTTCCCAGATTTCAAGTTATATTAATAGGGAAAAGTTTTAAATAACTTAGTGGATTGAATATTAAGGTAGCTGTAGAAGCAAAATAAGTAATGTGTTCCTTTAAGATTTGCTTTTCCCATAACTCTTGTTGTTTAAGGTGCCAGTTATCTGACTCTTTAACCAGTAACTTCATTAAACTAATAAAGTTGCAATGGCTGGGTGAATTTACAATGTATGTGTGCCTATCTTGTGTCTGTGACTTGTAAACAGGAACTGGAATTGTATTTACACATCAAAGACCACTAGTGATGAGATAATGGCTAAAAAGGATATAAAAAGGAAATGCTGAACAAGGGGTGAGCAGATACTAACCAGACCTGTTTCTGGCAGTCCCGCCCACTTGCAAGTAGAACTTTGATTATTTTACCCAAATTCTGTGTCTCCGTGTCTTTCTTTCAGAGATTTCTAGAACAATATTACAAAGTTGGAGTGATAAAAACATCATGGTGCTAGCTCAAAAAACAGACATCTGGATACATGGAACAGAACAGACTATGCAGAAACAACCCCAGGCACATTCAGTTACCCAGTTACCTGATCTACGACCAAGGGGCCAAAAATGTACACTGGAGAAAAGATAGCCTCTTTAACAAATGGTGGTAAAAATACTAGTGATACACATGCAGAAGACTGAATCTAGACTCGTACTCTCAACATGTAATGAACATTTTTTAAATCAAAATGGATCAAATACCTAAATATTGAAATGGAAACAATTTGCTAGAAGGTAAAACTCTTGAAGATATAGGTGTAGGTAAGGCCTTGTTGAAAAGAACTTAAATTACATAGGAAATATTATCAAGAATCAACAAATGGGATCATATCAAATTAAAAAGCATCTGGACAGCAAAGGAAAATAACAACAGAGCAAAGAGACAATCTACAGAATGGGAAAAAAATTTCTCAGTTACATCTTGAACAAATGACTAATATTTAAAATATATAAAGATGTAAAAAACATTAGACCCTCAAAATAAAAGACCCAATAAAAAAGTGGCCAACTGAAATGAGATACTTCTCAGAAGAAGAAGTACAAATGGCCAATAAGTACATGAAAAAAATGTTCAACATCATTGACCATTAGAGAACTGCAAATGGAAAACTACACTGAGATTCTATCTTATTCCAGAAATCAAATAATAACAAATGCTGGTGAGACTGCAGAAAAAAAGGAACCCTTCTCCACTGCTGCAAAATGTAACTAGTACCACTGTGGAAATCAGCAAACAGCTACAACTAAAAATTCCATTTGACCCAGATAGTTTCCTTCTAGGTATCTTCTCCAACGAGTTAAACTCATTATATTACAGTGATACATGCATACCGATGTTTATAGGAGCACAACTCATATTAGCTCAAACTTGGAAGTGGCCTACATTTATATCAACAGATGAATGGATAAATAAAATGTGGGATATGTACACAATGGAATACTACTCTGCCATAAAGAAAGATAAACATGAATCATTTGTAGGAAAATGGATGCACTGAGACCAAAATGTTAAGCTAAATAAATTAGACATACAAGCTTAAATATCACGATTTCTCTTATATGAGAAACCCAAAGTATCAATGGATTAAAGAATGAAACAAAAGATAGATAATAGGAAACAGGGAGATAGATCTTTTGTAAAAGGGAAAGGGACCAAGAGATACAGGGAGAGGGGCCGGGGATTTAGCTCAGTGGTTCCACCCCCTGCCTCGCAAGCACAAGGTCCTGAGTTCAATCCCCGGTACCAAAAAAAAAAGAGAGAGAGAGAGAGATAGGGAGTTGCAGTGTTATGGCTTGTGTCTGATGTTCCCCCAAAGCCTCATGGGTCATAGATGGGGCTTTTTCAGAGGTGGCTGGATCTAGAGTGTGTGACATTGGAATTGATTCATGGTGCAATGTAGGATCAAGGACACCAGAATTAAGGGTGTAAGTCCTACCTTTCCTACGTAGCCTGGATAACACATCAAGGATAGAAGAGCCATGGTTGTCCTTTGTTGCTTTGCTGCCTTCTGCTCACCATGAACTGTTTCTCCTCTGCAATGCCTGTCTGCCGTGTCACCCTGCATTAGAGCCAGCCCATTATGGACAAAAACTTCTACAAACTATGAGCTAAATAAATCTTTCTTCCTTCAACTTTGGGTGTCAGTTATTTTGTCTCAGTAACTAGAAAGTAGTTACAACAGGAAGGGAGGGATAGGAAGGGAAGGGAAAATACAAAGTATTAAGATATGTTATATACATATACCAATTCCCAGTAAAGAATGCAAAGTTGATACTAATTCATATTAAGATGTAGGGCCAGGGATTTAGCTCAGTGGTTTCGCCAGCTGCTGCACAAGCGCAAGGACCCGAGTTCGATCCCCTGTCCCAAAAAAACAAAAAAGATGTATATGAATATGATAAAAAGATATACCTGTTTGCACTGTTTGCAGTACTTGAAGCACATTACCCCTTATCTTTCGCTCATCACCTTCCTAAGTACTACCACCAAATTCACACAAAATAAACGTAAGTGGTATACTCCTCCTATTCACTTTCTGGGTATGTTAAATTACCTGCTATAGCAGTAGAAAGTTTAATAGACAAGTGTAAATTGTGGATTAAAAGCAAAAATAGTCAATACTACAGTTGAATGTAGTTTATCCCCAAGGGTTCATATGTTGGAGGCCTGGTCCTCCATCTGGAAGTGTAGAGGTGGTGGGACCTTTAAGAAGTAGAGTTTGCAGAAGGTCCTTGGGTCACTTGGGAGCACTGTCCTTGAAAAGAAGTTCTTATAAAAGCCTGAGCCTGAACTCTACCTTTGTACCTCCACAGGTATGAGCTAAATAAATCTATTTTCTTTATAATACTACTCAGCCTCAGATATTTCATTATAATAAAAAGGGATAAAATAATGCATGCTAACTGATGCCTAAAGGATTTGTATCACTCAAACACATTTACAATTCCCTTTCTAATTTAATAGTGTCTATATTTATCTTACACAATATTTCAAATAGTTTTAAGATAAATAATTGTGAGCCCATGAGAATTACTCTACTGAAAAACTTCTAAATCATCAAAAGTTAGACAGAATATACACATTAAGAAGCATATTCTGCCATACAGAATAGATTATACAGAAACCATTTTAGAAACTTTTACTTTCTTTGTTGGTAAATATTCCTTTAAATTTCAAATGTTGTGGAAAATTTCAAAGAACTGTACAATAAATACCTCCACCTACATTCAACATTTGTGGGTATTTTGCTAGAATGCTCTCCTATATCCTTCCCTATCTTTTCTTTTCTCCTTGTACAACTATCTGTCTTTTTTTTGTATTAAATTCTTTTATTGGTACATTGTAGGTATACAACACAATTACATTTCTCATTGGGAATTGTACCTTTACATAATGCATCTTG
>NW_004624799.1:11131781-11166188 GCF_000247695.1 Heterocephalus glaber | reverse complement strand
GGGGGGGGGGGGGGGGGGGGGGGGGGGGGGGGGGGGGGGGGGGGGGGGCGCAAGCTGTGCGTTCCAGGGTACCCAGGGCGGGCGCTCATCACCTTTTACAGTCGCCCAAATAGCCTGTGTCTGGGTAGTACATCACCCGGATGACCTGTGTTTGTGTGGGACATCCTAAATGCTTTCCACTGAGTGTTGTCCCTACATCTGAGACCCCAAGTGGGAGTCAGGCCAGGTCCCCGAGGTGCCTATGGAAGATGGGAAACTGTGGGGAAGGGAGAGGCAGAAGGGGAAAGCTTCTTGCACCGTGATGGGGACTGCAGGGCGGGAGGACTCCAGGTGGACCAGGGTTACTGACAGGACACTTGAGCTAACTGAGAAAAATCAGAATACCCCTCCCTGTTAGTCTCTTAAAAACTCTTTTCCCCTGACCTCAGAGCTCCGGCCTGTCCTGGGTGATAGTCATGTCCATGCCTGAGGCAGTAGGGAATCAACCTTGACCTAGAAAACCTAGGCTTCTGTGGAACTGAAAGGGAAAAGAGAGGAGCACAGGGTCATGACACCTTTTCAGGTCCTGTAGATTACCCAATGGGAATTTTACTTGATTGCGATTAAGAGGAAAAGTATTGGGGCACAAAGATCTAATGAACAATCCTATTTATCTTCTGTATAATTTTCTGCACATTCTAGAAACCAGGATGTTCAAGAATTACTGCTTTCTGAGTAACAGTGGGTAACTCAATCTTCTAGGGCTTCAGTTTGTCCTTTATTAAAACAAGATTAGAGTAAATGATATTTGAGTGCTAAAATCCTGTTATTGTATCATTGACATTTATACTTGCAGGTTCAAGGGCTAGAGGAGTAGTCAGATCTAAGTCAGCTAAAAGGAGTGCTCCACCACTTGCACAAGAATAGCTGCAGTCTCAAGCTTTCTGTACCTCAATTTCCTTTTCAGTGAAGTAAGATGACTAGCTTCTGTCCTATTCACCTCTACATAATGACGCTACAGAAGACATTCTTTGGGATTAATTGTTGACTGTATAGCTACATAAACTAGTCGCACTTCCAATGACTATTTCCTTCTAATTATCCCACTTTACCTTATCAAAAATATTTGTTGCAGCAATTATGTTTTGGCCCTATTTATATTTAGAAGCTTCCTTGGCCTAGTCTTTGAATTATCTAGTCAGCTGATTTTATAGCGACCATTTCACTGGCATCACAAAGTTCTTTTAAAGCATTACTTGTGTTTAAATGACACCTTGCATTATGAATTCTAACCCTATAATATCTGAGAAGATATCCTTTATAAAACTCACTCTCATGAATTAACTGAGGCACATTACAGTTAGAGTGCTTTATCTGATATAAAACAGCAGGCCTAGAAGCCAAACTCAAAATGCTTAAGGAGAAACAAAAATAATCAGTATGCCAGAACCCTATTATAATGAAGTTCTTATTATATTAATTTAGATATATAACCTGCCTAATTCTGTTTCTGAGATTTAAGTACAGGTAGGAAAGCTGATATAGAGAATAACAAAAAGAGTATATGATTTCTTCTTCCAAGTCAGCATTATAAAGAGATTACAAAAACCTTGACAGTACAGATAAAGTTCACATTTTTGTCCTTATGTTTACTTCTTATTAAAAGAACTCCAGTCAGGAGTAATAATAAGCCAAAAGAGCCATTTTGTACATTCATATATACTTTCAATAAATAGTGGTGAGAACCCGTTTTTCCACATAAATATTAGCTGGAACTCCAAATTTTCAGTTATTTTTAATCTTCTGTAAAAATAGGTTTATTGTGAAAAACATAGTAAACAACCACATACAAGAAAAACTCTAGCTAATATTTTCTGGGGGTGTCAACCTGTGGTAGAGTTTATCTAGCATTACTGAGGCCCCAAGTTCAATCCCTAGCATTGGGGAAAAAGAAGGGGGTGGGAAATAAAGGATTAGAATCTCTAATTTTCTTTTATATAGGTGAGAATACTATCAAGTCAAAATCAGATTTTCTTGCCTTAGTGAAAATTAGTTGAGTATACAACATACTTTTTATAAAACTAACAATTGCAATAGTAGATTCGTATACCCAAATTATTGCAAGTTTTCTAAAATCTAAATTGAGTACCAGATTTTTTATTTAAATTAAAATCAGATCAAATAAAAAATTGAGTACTTTATTGTCACTGCCTGTGTTTCAAGCACTTAGTAACAATATGTGGCCAGTGGCTATGGAATCACAGGGCACAAATCCAATCCCAAATGCATTTGAGTCTTTAATTAAATGTGTTGTTTTTGAGACAGAGTCTTGCTGTATTACCCATACTGGACTTGAACTCCTGGAATCGAGCAATACTCCCACCTTAAACTCCCAAGTAGCTAGGATTTTAAGTATGCTCCATTGTGTCTGGCTAATAAAATATTTTAAGTGATTAAAGAAGATTAAATATACATATCTATTTTTGCAATATTTACATAGTTGTTACATTACTTGTAAAGTAACTCGTTATACAACTTAATTAGTCTTTTACCTACAAAGTTCTTTATAAGTTATAAATTATTAACTATAAGTGCTACACACAATATTTATTTTCTTTACAAAACCCTGATGCTTTTTCTCCTTCTCAGTCAACTTAGTTGCTTCATTCCTTAAATTATTAAAACTTCAGAAAGTCCCAGTTGATAACGTGTCATATGGAATAAACCTCTCAATTAGTAAGACTGCATTTTAAACAAACTTATGGGATAGAAGTATCCAAATAAGTAATGTGCTTCAAGATAGTCAAACTGCTTGAGGAATTTTACATAAACTCCTAGCGCTGCTGCCATTATTTGAAATGTTTTTTCTGATTACTCTTTTGCAATTCTTACTTACTCTGGTAAACACAACAATGTTTTAAGAGTATTAGTTTCCCATCCACCGAGAGCAAGGATTAAAACTTCATCATATTTTTTGGGAGACACAATTTAATACATAACAAGTATGATGGAAGGAGATTAAGTATACATCTTTCTAGCTCTCTGACTTTGGGGATCTTATTCTCTTTGGGCCTCAGTTTCCCCAGCTGAAAAATGAGGCTAATAAAAGTACTCTCCTTTTAAAGTTATGGGAATTAAATCAATGATATCTTTGCATTTATCCAGCAAATATTTACTGATCACTTACTGTATGCCAACCCCTGCTCTAGGCCTTGGAAGAACAGTACAGTATTGAATAATACAAACTCCTTGGCATCTGGAAATTATGTCCTACTAAAACAATAAACAAGTTATAACAATCTTATGATTCAATATTCATGAAGCACTTAATATGGTGCTTGACCCATAGTAAGCACATAACAGATGTTATTCTTTTCTTCATGATCTAATTCAACTTATGAAGTTATTTCCCATTCCTCCTATAGTTATTTACACCTTAGCTTATTCAAAGTGTTGATTAAACATGTACCGTATACTAAACCTCAAACTACATATGGTGTACATAGGTGTATAGGGAGAAACAGAAGGTCATTACAAAGTTTGAACTGTGAAAGAAATTAGGGTCCACTTCAGCAATGAGTAACGTGAAGACTGGTGTTTAAACATTTATAATGCTTTTAATTGTATTTTTCATAATACTTGGGATACTTTGTACTTAAGTACTTGAAAATTGAGTAATAGAAGTATTTTTCAGGTAAAACTATAAAATAGCATCAATAATGCTTCACCTACATGTTTATAACAGACTTGTCCCCACTGGGGATACTCTTAGAAATATTTCATCAACTGTGAAAGGGAGGGAACTCATTTAGACAAGTAATAGCTATTGTACTTGTCAAAGATGCATAGTTTAGAATATGGACTCTAGAATTAGACATACTAAGCTCCTATTCCACCTTTGCCACCCTAACCCTTGTGTGCCCTTATCAAATTACCTACCTCCCTCTGTCTAAGATGATCTATTCTCATCCATAATAAACACTATATGAGTATTTGTCAAATTCAAACAAGATAAATACATAAATCAGGCACATGGCTTTATATGCTTAATTTGAACTTTTGAAAAGGAAACACTACACATCACTACAAGAAACCAAATTATTCTAAGAATACAAAGTTTACTGATGGTTTCAGTAAAGATTTTGGCATTAGAGAGTAGAGTAAACTGACTTGGTAAGATTAAGTACTAAACTTGTAGAATTAAGAATTTAGTACTAGATTCTTCTGTTTATCTGTTTCATAAAAAATGTGCTTTTTTAAAACTTCTTACTTCTGTTTAATTTTCATGTTTTAAAATTTGTGAATAAAAGTGCTTGAAAATACAGTTAAATCCATGGAAATTTTTTCTTTGTTTGTTTGTTTTTCCCAGATATCACCACAGTATAGTTTCTACAATATATAATTATTGTGATTTAGACCTAGAGTATCCTCCAAAAGTCTTATGTATTCAGAGATGGGCTTCTGGAAGGTGAATGGATCATAGAGACATTATAAGCTTTCTTGCTGTTAGGAGGTGAGGCCTAGTTGGAGTGAGGCCACGGGGCATGTGACCTGGAAGGGTATATTTCCCCTCCGGGCTCCTCTCTTTGCTCTCTGCTTCCTGGTCACCATGATGTGAGCAGCTTTCCCCGATCAGACCTTTCCATCGTGCCTCTCCTGTCTTGGGCAAACTGAGTATAAACTGAAACCTCTAAAAACTGTGAGCTGAAATAAACCTCTCCTCCTATAAGTTTAGGTGTATTATTTTGTCCTACTGACAAGGAAATGACTAAAAGCATAATGTATCCATCTAGGTCCTAGGTCACCTATAAATTGGAAGTGAAAGCTTGCCATTTCCATGGTTCTTTGTACCTGTACCACTTCAAACCTCTACTCTAGGTTAAGGAATAGTAGAGCTACTCAGATTCTGCAAGAAGGAAGGAAATTATGACCTCCCCTAATCTCCTGCCCAGTGTACAATGAAAGGTTGAAGAAAAACTCAGAATTTAAAACGTGGCGAGCCAGGATGGCCGTGGCTGAGCAACCAGCAAAGGCCCTGGCCAATCCAAGCCACTGCTATTTATTGATGATGTCATGGTCAGATTGGGTAAAGGGGATATGTGATGGGATGTGCAGTTGCTATGGACACATTACCGATACAAGCAAGGCTTGTAAAGGAAAAGACAAAGCATTCTTAGAATTAGAACAGACAAAATAGAGGGCTGTAGTTACCAAATAACCTTGTCCTTCTAGTTAAGAAGGTTTTAATTGTGGGAACAGAATTTAGGTAAGAGTCACTCTGACCTCGGCGGCAGACAGGCTTCGGCCGGACTTGATTCTCAAAATAGGCCAATTGTGCAGTTAACTCTTTATAGCTTGCCCTGCTTACAGCCTGCTTTGGGCATAATCAATAAGGCGGTCCCCCACAATTCCAATTATATATTTAGTGGTACCGAATATATTACCTCAAAATTTACTGGCTTAAAACAATAACAATCATGACATTCTGTCTCACGATTTCTGTGCATTCTAAATTTGAGAAGGGCTTGACTGCTTAATTGAGGCTGAGGGTTTCTCATGTAATTGTAGTGAAAAAGTGGCTGGTGAGTACCTGTAATACCAGCTACTTGGATGACCAAGGCAAGAAGATTACTTCAATCAAGGAATTTGAGACCAGTCTAGGCAATGTAGCAAGACCCCATTTCAAAAACACAGTGTTGGGAAACAACTCCACACATACTCAGCTACCTCATCTTTGACAAAGGAGCCAACCATTCTCACTGGAAGAAAGATAGCCTCTTTAATAAATGGTGTTGGAAAAACTGGATTTCAACCTCCCAAAGATTAAAACTAGACCCCTGTCTTTCACCATGCACTAAACTACAATCAAAGTGGATTAAAGATCTAAATATTAAAACAGAAACACTAAACTTACTGGAAGGTAAGTTAGGTAGAATTCTCAGAGACATTGGCATAGGAAAAGATTTTATGAACAAATCCTCAGTAGCACAGGAACTTACACAAAGAATCAACAACTGGGATCTCATCTTATTAAAAAACTTCTGCACTGCAAGAGAAACCACCAACAGAGCTAAGATATAACCTACAATGTAGGAAAAAATTTTTACCAGCTGTTCCACAGACAAAGGTGTACTAACTAGAATATATAAAGAATTCAAAAAAATCAGACCCCCAAATATAAAGACCCAATTCAAAAATGGGCATCTGAAATGAACAGACATTTCTCAGATGAAGAAGTAAAAGCAGCAAATAAACATATGAAAAAATGTTCAACATCACTGGTCATTCAAGAGATGCAGATGAAAACAACACTTGAGATTCCATCTCACCCTAGAAAGAATGGCTGCTACAAGAAATCAACCAATTACAAATGTTGGCAGGGTTGTGGGGAGAAAGGAACCCTTCTTCTTTGTTGGTGGGAGTGCAGACTGGTGCAACCACTGTGGAAATCAATATGGAGATACCTCAAAAAACTAGGATTAGAGGTCCCATTTGACCCAGCTATCCCTCTGCTGGGTATCTTTCCAAAAGAATTAAAAAAATCATACCACAGTGGTATATGTGCACTCATGTTTATAGTGGCACAGTTTGTAATACTTAAAGCTTGGAAACAGCCCAAATGCCTGGAGACTGGATAAAGAAGATGTGATTTTTCTATAAAACGGAGTACTACTCAGCCATAAAGAATGAGAAACTAAAGACATTTAAAGCTAAATGGATGCACATTGAGGCCATATTCTTAAGTGAAATAAATAGGATATACATGTGTAAATACCGAATAGTTTCTCTGGTGTGAAATACTAAAAGTGTAAATAAGGTTCAAATTATATAATTGGTAATGTGAAAAAGGAAGAAAAGATCTAAAGGAGTTGGGGAAGTGGGAAGGGTAGGGTAAAGGAAAGAAGGGAAAAGAAAAAAAATATGAGAAAAGGAAAAAATGGAAACGAAGTCTCTGTAAATAGGGAAGGGCGGAGGGGGTGAAGGGAGGGCAGGGAAATGGGGAAAAAATAAGAAATAAGATACATCATGTAAAGATACAAGATCCTAACAATGAATGTCACTGTATTTTATACCTAAAATGTACCAATAAACTTAATGAAAAGAAAAAAAAAAAGTGTTGGGGATTTAGCTCAGTGGCGGGGCACCTGCCTGGCAAGTGGATTCCCAGTACCAAAAAAACAAACAAACCAAAACAAAACAAAAAAACCACCACAGTGTCTAGGATTAGGAAAGAAGGGTAACTGACTAGTAGCTGGGGGCTGTCCCAGCATATCTCACTCCTCCCCACAGGCTTTCTCCATATGTAATATACCTCATGGCATGGCAGGGAGCCTGCAGGTTTCCAGAGCAAGTGATCCAGAGAACAAAGTAGAAAATGCTTTTCCTTTGGATAAGCTACCCTTGGAAGTCACATCTTGTCACTCCTCCTATACTTTTTGATCCTCACCATCACAAAAACTTGTCTCTCTGAGAGGAATGTTAAAAATCTTCTAAGAACAGCTTGTGTGCAAACAGGGACCTGTTTGCAGCCATTTGGAAGATACAGTCTTGTCAACAGGTTGGTTGTGTAGTCTCCAAGGTTAAAATAAAGAATTTAACCCACTCTTTTAAAATAAGTTTGTATGTTTGCTGACTCTCATCACAGAAAAAGAACTTTCAGGATGCATCAGAAATGAGTAGGATTTATTAGGCAAAGACAGACCAAAAATATTTATTACAGAGTGAAAGCAGAAAGCAGCCTTCCTTATAAAGCAAAAGCAAACAGCCCCCAGCCAAATGAACCTCGGAGGAGATCCGAAAAAGGGTTGCCCAGAAGGGACTCCCAGCTTAGGGCTTTTTATACTCAAAAAATGACTACAATACTAAAATTATCAATATAAACACAATAAAGACATTTATTAGACACATTTAATTTATTAATATATTTATTAAATGTATTAAATAGAGACATTTAGAGGGGTATGGATAGATATCTTGCTCCTGGGCAAGAAATTGTGCCAATCTAGAAGGCCTTTGTTGAGCCTTAGTCATCAATGAGGTGTTCACTGAATCTTTCTGATTCTCTTTTTGGCTTGGTTTTTCTGCTGCCTGCCTGCCTGTGATTCCCTTTGCCCTGCTTACAGCCTCCACACATGCACAAATTGCCAGGCTTCTAAACTTTACTTTCTTAACTGAATCAATTTATAGTTTAGTCAATTTTAGCTGTTTCCTGGAAGTTGCAGTCCTTTTATGAAGTACAACTGTTAGTTATGACTCCCTTGCCTCCTTATTTCTTTTATCCTACTTCATTCTTACACACAGAATTAGGAAGAGGTCTATGTAACTGTTCCCATCATTTTTATATGTCTAGTTCATCTAAAATATGCGGTAGGCAGTACACTTGACATAAATTATTGACACCAGTATAAAACATGAACAAGTAAACAAGTTGAGAACCCCCTCTAAAAATTTAGAGAGTATGTGTAATTCAGTTTAGATTTAGATTTAAGCCTAAATACATCTTCAGTGTATCAATTGTTAAAGTTGCTGGTGATTATTCTGAGTATAAAAGTATCTTCTAAATTGTTTTCAGTTTGGCTTAATGAAGTACATTTCCTTTTAATATTTTTGAAAAACAGTGATTCCTATAAAAAAGTGTTAGTGCTCACCCAGAGTATTAAATTAGCCATAACACACCATTTTGCAATGTATCTTAAACATCTTAAATATTTAGGAGATTACCAAATTAGACTAGTTTCATGGAGTATTTATAAGGAGCAGTGAAAGAATTATATATTTGAAAGAAAAGATATTTGAATCTGTTGGAGCCATGTAATGATTTAGCTGTAGTAAGAATACCATGTTAAAAATCATAGTAGACATGGAATAATTAATAGAAATTTTTTTAATTTGGAAAAATATGCTCTAAGACTGTTGATAGTGTGTTTCATCTTGCAGTTATGTAATGTTTGAAATTTGCATAGAGTATTTATTATTTTTATATTCAGGAAAAAACACTTTTAAAAATGTCGAATACACCCAAGAGGATATAACCAAACCAATATTCTAATGCCTAGCATGTGGTACATGATGTAGTCCCAGTTACTTGGGAGCCTGAGAGGAGTGGATCACTTAAGCCCAGGAGTTTAAGAACAGCCTGGGCAACATAGTGAGACTGTCTCAAAAACAAACTAAAAAACCCAGTTATAAAATTCTAGGGATCACAATTTTTTTCTTTTTTTTTTTTTGTTCCAAAAATACACTGAGGTCATGGTTCAACATTACATTTCATTAGCCCCCTACAGTATGGTTGGATATTTTGAAACCATGACTGCTTGCCAGTTTGGCACTGAAGCCAACCATATAATGCAACTCTAAGATGGAGAGGGTAAGTCTCATAATACCTTACCCTGCCAAACATCTGTGTAGATCCACCCTGCTCTCTTTTAAATAAACAAATTAAAAACAAAACCAAAAATAACCTGAAGTTAAAAAATTAAAGTGAAAAAACTACAGTGAATTTTGCCTTTTTCCTTAACAATAGACATTGAATTTACTGTTTAATCCAGATTCATGTAAATAACAGATTATCTTATAACTCAGTAAATGAGGGCCAGGGATTTAGCTCAGTGGCACTGCACCTGCATCAAAAGTACAAGGTCCAGAGTTTGATCCCTGGTACCAATAATAAATAAATAAATAAATAAATAAATAAATAAATAAATAAATAATTTGTAAATACTATGTGATGTTACTATTAATTCTCTAAATAATAAAAGTATGTGGCTTTTTATTTCTCATCTACCTACATATTTTGAAAAGTTTGATGCTAGAGTTAGAGAAAATGCACATTAAATATTCATTTTCAAATAAAATTTTTCTCAAACACAAAAAATATCATTCAAAAAACTAAATTTCTCCTTGGAATGAGTAGCAGCCAACTATTGCTTTAAAATTGTCATTACCTAAAGGTGCATATCTCCAATGATAAATGTCATTATGTTGTACACCTAAAATGTACCAATAAAAGGATATAAAAAAATTGTCATTACCAATTTCTAACATCATATTAATGTACCTTATTATTTCAAATAGATATAACAATTTTAAAATCAGACACATAAAAGAGCCTCATTGGCTGCTTTATTTAATTTGAATAATCTTAAGAGAATATTATTTCTTTTTCAAGTCAACTCATAACACATAAGCTTTGTTACCTCAGATACCCTCAGCTATATCTAGGGGTTAGCATCAAGTGACCTTCCAAGAATACAAGTAAGTCACTAATAAGCACCAACTATTAATCTGTAATGTCACCAGAAATGTGGCATTTCAAATACAGTTCTAAGCAGAAGCTCTTAATGTAATGGCAGAGCTCCAGACCTTTTGGTTTATGGAAGAGGGAGAATATGTGTGTGAAAGGTTATACTCAGGAGATTTATACAAGAGATTCATTCATGATAGATGAATAAACTTGACAGAAAGCACGTAGGCCAGAGTAGAAATTTGGAGTGTTAATAAATTTTGCCATAGTGAAAACAGCATGACCAAACCATTTTCACAAAGATATAGTCTAATCTCTGAAAGGAAATTGGGAAATCTTTAGGCAGGAGGGAAAAAAAAGCAATGTCAATTTGATAGGAAAGTTAGTAAGTTATTTTGGATTTTGAAAAATTTTAAAAAATGGTCTTTGGGTACTTGTTTTCCACACATCCATTTAGTCATTCCAGAGTTTCAAAGGAACTTATTTAACTTTATGTACTTATTTAAGGAACTTATATTGATGTAGGAATCTACATACATAATTGTTTACTTCTATGCTATTTATATTTAGATTTGCAGATAAATATTCCATGCTAAAACCATAGGAAGAAGAAAATGGAGCAAGTACCTTATCATTTGCCCTGGGCTTACTCTAACCTAGTCACTCCACCCCACAGGCTATTTATCATCTGTGGCTAATGAATCAGAAAGGAGCCTCCTCAGTACTTTTCCCTCTCCTTTCACTATGGAAGTTGCTTTGTCATGTCCTTAAATTGGTCTGTGGAAAGACCTGAGAGTATTATGTCCCTACCATGGTCTTCATGTGGTGAAGAATAGGAGCAAGGCAGGAATTAGGTTTTATCAGGGAAACAAGAACTACACTTTATCCCTTACCTGTTTAAAATTCATACTTTACTAAGCCACTCTTGGATCAAGGTTAAAAAACAAATTCATTCAAGGAATGAAAAGTCCATGCTGATTAGAAAACTTCCAGAACATGGGCAAAGAGCAAAAATATAAAATTACTTCATTAAAAGGAGTTATCAAAATGCTCTGAAGGTTTTGAAATTAATTTCAGTAGCATCTCAAGGTTTTCCAGGGAATAAATGCTTGAAAGTTTTACAGTCAAATTATTGTAGACAGCCAAAATAGTTAGAAAGTATTATAAGGCCAGGGCCAGACCCTCAGCAAAAAAGACAATAGAGGCACATTTACTAAAAGGCCAGGATTCAAAAAGGAAGAACTACTATACCCACATAATTCCATGGGTAGGGATCAAAATCTTCCTAGCTCATTTCTTCCAAGAAAAACCCTTGTTTGGTCCATTTATACTTGCTATGTGACTAGCTTCCTCATTTGATCCTCATTTAATCAATATTACCTAAATAACTACACTTGTTGTAATCTTATGGGTTTATCATAGTTTTGTCCCACCTTGTACCCACCTCACCTCATGGCTTTACCCAATAAAACACCTTTGAGAAGTGAGGTGGGTGGGAAACCCACTTTCTGGTCCCCCTTCTGTCTCTCTTAGAAGCTATCTTCAATAAATTTTTTTCTATTTTTAACCTCCATTGTCTGTAGAATTCATTCTTCAGTTTTAGAGGACAGAAACTCAGCATTTTGCATATCTAGCAGGTTTGAAGTTGTAATATTTCCCTTACATTATTTGTATTACTTGGATATCAAAATCCTATAGACTTTGATTAATACTTTGTTTGATCTGTCTACAGGGAAACTGACATGTAATTATAAAAATGTGGAGTCTCAATACAAATATCAAATCAACCTGCACATTGTTATGTCTATTTTTCTGACAATTATTTTTATAATATCTATTGAAGAGACAGTAAGTCCATCTCATGAGGCACAAATAGATTTTAACCATATCTTCCTCGAACATGTATATTTTCTTACTTGATCTACACATAGAAAAAAGTAAACAGATATAAAAATAAAATCATATGAAGCCTTGTAGTAGTTTTTGAACAATTAAAGAGCAATAAAGGGCTGGGGATTTAGCTCAGTGGCACTGTGCCTGCCTTGCAAGTGCAAGGTCCTGAGTTTGATCCCTGGTACGGCAAAAAAAAACAAAAACAAAAAACAAAGCAAAACAAAAAAAAAAGAGTAATAGAAAGAAGGGCAAAATGGTATTTCAATTCTTATATCTAAAGATCCTAAGTTAGGTTCAATGTTACCCAAAAGGTCCTTTTATTCAGTGGCCACCCCATACTTTGCCACCAGTTTGAATGCATCAGGCACACCATGACTGCTCCAGAAAATATTTGCTTTGACAGAAGAAAACTTTAGGCACAGACCTATCCCAGATGATTCTGCCCTGTAGCCTCTCCTGATGACTCTGCTCCTCTGTAGCCTGCCTTATTCAGGTTAGCAAGGGACCCGTCCCCAACCCGTAGCCAAACAGAAAGCACGACTTTGTACATACACAATTCCATCTTTTCTCCTTCACAAGCAACCTCTGCATACCCTTAGCAGGTTCAGTGCATGTGCTGTTCCCCTTGTGTTGCAGCATAAGCCCTAATAAAGCCTCTTCCAGAAAGCATATCTTAGCCTATTTATGATTTCTATTTTTTGCTGCAATATATATATATATATATATATGTTTAATTCAAAGTGAATCAACAGTAATACACCATAAATTCTTATTTTGACACTCACCAAAATAGTCACCTGGAAAGCCCACTTTTTGTGACAAAGTACAGAAGGCTTGATCACATTTAAATCGTTGAGAACTAGAGAGAAATACTATCACAAACTGTAAGAGACATTACATCCATAAAAATTTTCCCAGTCCTTATTATAATATTGCACAGTGCAATTGCTACATGGCAAACTAGTGTAGCATTGTGTGATTTCTATTTTGAGCAGACCATGCTACGCTGTCACAGTAAAAGCTAGTAACCACAAAGGCCACTGACTATTCAAAGCATAGGGCTATTAACACTAAAAGAGCTGATAGCCACTGGCATTCAAAGGGCTGCTAACACTGAAAAAGCTACACTTTGCTAATTTGTGATTTCTATACCAGTTGAGCAAGAACCCCTATCTCATTTGTAGAATCTTGAAAGCCCATATGAGGAGCCTCCCCTGAAGAAGGGGCGGGGGGACAATATGAGGGTTTGTCATCAGGCTCCCAAACCAGCTCATGTTTTCTGCTTTCATGGAAATTCGTGCTAGGTGGTAATGATTCTACTTTTTCATCTAACCTACTGCCAGCTCCCACACTTCAGTGAAGATAATGCATCATAATATTTCCAGAATTCACTCCTTTCAAACCTATATCAAACACACGGGAAAGAGTTGTTTCTTCCCTCAGTGGTATGATTGACTTGAATTTAAGTTATTTTTGTTTCACATTTCTACTTATGAAAGTAATATCCTTACAGAAGAAATAGCACTTAATAAACCCAGCCAAAAGTTGAAATCTCCCTAAAGAAATTCTGTTTAGAGATATAAAAACAAGACTGCCTAGGAGGCTGTGGGTGCAATTTCCAATGCATGCACGCACACACACAGGCACACACACACACACACACAATTTGGCAAACAAACATTCTTCCACATACCAGTTATTTCAAAATCATTACTAACTGCAATGGTTATAAATGCAAACTTACTTTTTTAATTACAAGGTTTTTCTTCAGATATCTTTTTTCTTTCTCATTATTTAATGAAACTATCAAAGCTATCTTTTTCAATAAGACATTGTTAATACTTTTCCCCATTCAACCTATTAAAATGAAGACTGAGAATGTATCTCAGTGGCAAAAGGCATGACTAGCTTGCTTAAGGCCCAGGAGGGAGGGAAGGAAGGCAGGAAGGGAGGGAGGGAGGGAGGGAAAGGAAAGAAAGAGGAATGGTACCAAAAAAATTAAAAATTGGGGGAGGAAGTTGTTGAAGAATCAGGAAATTAGATTATTGGTTTTTTTAATTAAGTCAATTACATCTTAGAACATCTTGGAACAGTTTTGTTGGATATACACTACTTTCTCTGTGAAATGCTACTGTTTTTTCTGGTGTCTATCTTAAGGAGTATTTTAGTGTCACTTAAGATATAATACCAGACTTTTCTCTGCAGTGCATAGGGTAGTCCTTGATATATTATGGTAAGGTAGGTCTGGGTGTATTAGTAACCACTTATATGCAAGGAATTACCACATATCTTAGTGACCTAAAATAACTCTGTGTGTGTGTGTGTGTGTGTGTTCTTCCAGGGGTTGAAACCATGGCCTGGTGCATGCTAAGCTCATATTGTACCACACTGTACCACTGAACTATACTTCTGGCCCAGTAACAACATTTTTATTTCAGCTTTTGTGGGTCAGGAATTCAGGGCAAGCCTTACTGGATATCCTGCCTCAGGTCCTCTCACAAGGCCACAGTCAAGATCATAGCCAAGGCTGCCTTTGTCTCAAAGATTCACTCGGGGAGGCTCAGATTCCAAGGTCCCTCACTGTGGATGCTGACAGGATTCACTACTTTTTTGCCTTGCCATCTGGGCCACTCCAAAGGGCAGAGCCAACATAACAACTCGTTCATCAGATTGAGCAAGGAAGAAGAGCAAGAGGGAGAGGGAGAGAACAAGCAAGAGAGAGTAAGAGCAAAGTGGAAATCACAATCTCTTCTAACTTAATTTCATAACTGATATCCTATCACTTTTGCCATATTCTATTACTCAGAAGTGAGTCATCCACATTCAAGGGAAGGACATAGCACAAAATGTGTGAATACCAAGAGGCAGAGAACTTTGGGAGCCATTTTAAAGGCTCCCTAACCCACCTCATATGGAAAACTCTAATACTCCAGAGGTTTTATAGCCTTCAGCACTCTCAAATAACCACTTCCAAAGGTTGGTGGGTTTTATTCTAATAAAACAGGGTTTATTTTTGTATTCCAAAATTTTAAATGTTTTAAATAATATTTTACATATAATTTAAAATAATTGCTTAGTTTTCATTCGTTAATAATGTATCTGTAGTCTCCTAAAACTTTTTTTGTTTTGTTTTGTTCTCTGTGATGCTGGGGATAGAACCCAAGGGCTTGAACATTCTAGGCAAACATGCTACCACTGAACTACATCCCTGGCACCTCCTCCTTTTTTTCCTAAAGAAAGTTAAGGGGAATCAGAGGGAGAAAAAAATCAAATAAGGTAATGGGAACCTAAATATAGACATTAGTATTATTTCCAAAAAAGTAAGAAATTTCACATATACAAACACACACACACACACACACACACACACACAGAAATCTCAATTTTTTTGAAATTTTCCCCCTTCATTAGGTCAAAGGTTCTCATCTAGATATTTTTGTATATTTGTTTGATTTCAAAACTTGATGTATATGTACATTTTTCTATATTAAGAATTAATAGCTTTCATGAGTCCTAAAAAAAGCAAGAACCATTGTTAGGCAACAAGAATTTAGGCATATAGGGTTCATAAATTTGCTTCATGTAGCCAAATAATAATAATAAAGCAAAACTCATCTTTAAATTGTCCATTTCATCAATGTAACTGGAGTTGAACTCTACATTCTTCAACAAATATCTATTGAATTTCTGCTAGATGCCAGCCGCAGTACTAGGCAGTGGCAATACAAACCCCATCCTCAAGAAGCTCACATTCCTGCTAGAGGGACGTGGTAGAAAACAAACATAGTAATGTGTACAATATTAAATGTGATAAGTGTTGTGGAGAAAATAAACAGGATATACTTGAAATCTTTGAGGCTTTAATGAGAATACAGAGTTCACCTTAAATCATTCCTGCTGATCTTGCATAAATCCTTTTAACACGAGCAAAGTACACTCTGTTCAGTCCAGCAAATATTTATAAGCACCTAACATGGGCTACACACAGAACTAAATGCTATCTCTTGGCCTGTTTCTTATCACTAGAATGTAATTTCTCTGAAACTAAGTTCCCTTCTGTCTCGTTCCCAGCTATATACAGTACGGTGCCTTGAACAGTCCTTCTATAAATATTAATTGAATGGAATAATTTACAGGGAAGCAGATTTAGCAAAAAAATAATTCTGTGGGGACAGAGAGGACTATCAATCATTGAGCATATTTCACATTAACTAGCTTTATCTTCATACAGTTTGTCATCAGCTATTTTTGAGCACTTGCATGCCAAAGCTCAGAGAAGGTAAATAATACTCTAGCTCATGTTGCTAGAACTGGAATTGTGATTTATCCTGTTTCCAAAGCCAGTAGGCTTTCTACTACACCCTAAATGAAAAAGAGGTTTTATGAAGATGAATTTTCCCATCACTGGTGGACTTGAAGCCAAGATCATTCACTGGGGTGCTAAACTATGCTAAATAATGGATTCTTGAATTGAGTAGGAAGATATTCAACTCCAATACTCTGTGATTCCATGTCAGGAGCAGCTCATACATGATAGGGACAGATTTTATAACAGCATTTATTTGTCTTGGAAATAACAAAGGAGAAACCTTTTTTGAAAAGTTTTTCTTGGAATCTAAGAATGTAAACATTATCCTTTAATTTTAACTGGATGGTGTAGAAACTGAACTTAGGAAAGTAACTTTTATTTAAAATGCAATAGTGTTTATAGTTCACAAGAAACATTAAAAATAAAACTTTGAAACTATAAAATGGAAGATTTGTAATGAAAATTGTGCAGTGATCTCATAATTACTCAGTGTGAGTATCTAAGCAAAACTTACACAATGACCTCTGAAAAGAAGTCAGCAATGAATATAGAAGTAAATATTGGCAATGTCCTAAGGATCATGGAAAGAATTAGTCCCCCTATTACAGTATTAATATTTAAAATAGTTTAAAAATGAAAATATGTTATATTTGAACCACTTACTATCACATACCATGAATATATTCAGAACATACTTTTAAAAAAATCAAATACTGAAATTTTTAAGGGGTCAGTGTAGACTAGAACATTTCATTAATCAGAACTGTTTACCTCAGCTGTTTAAAAGTCATTACATTTGGATTTGTGGATCAAAAAATTCTAAAAAATTATTTTATAATATAGAAGTAAAACAGTAGCCATGTCTTCCAGGGACTAACTTTGTAAGGGTATTTTTCCAAACTCAAGCATATTTCAATTTCTCAATATTGTGAATTTCTTTGTTTACTTTTGTAATGTTTGTAAATAAGAATATTTATATATTGTACTCTTAAAAGTCTCAGTAGCTATTCATGTGAAAACAGTATGTTTCTTAATTGATTTAAAATTTAAAAGTAAAAATAAGTCATAATGTCTGTAAAAAACAAAGTATTAGCATGTATAATCAATCATCACAACATGAAAATGACGTATGATACCCAAAGGAATCACGAAATGGTCATGTGAATTCGGGTAAGGTAGATGAGAAATAAAAACTACAAAAAATGGATTAAAAGAATTTGCATATATATATCTAGCACATAAAATTTGCCTGGCAAAAGTTAGTTTCATTCCAGGCATGATGGCACATGCCTGTAATCTCAGCACTTGGGAGGGTGAGGTTGCTGCAAGTTCAAGCCCAGGCTGAGCTACACAGTGAGTTCAAGGCCAGCCTGACCTACATTGCAAGACTCTGTCTCAAAAAAATAGTTGGATTATTTACTAATTATTATATGTTCAACTTTAGCAATAAGAAACATAGCTTTATAGTTCTATCTTGTTTTGTACTATAAACATGCTCTTTAATAGTATAATTTGAAATTTTGTAAATGAAATATCTTAAATAGTGTATTAGTTAGCTTTGCCATTACTGGACACAATGCCTGACATCCACAATTTAAAGGAAAGGAAGTTCAACCTGGCTCACATTTTAAGGGATTCAATATGTGGTCAGCAGCTTCAAAGCAAAAATATCATGGTGGAATGGTAAAACAAGAGGAAAGCTGCTCAGTTCATGGAAGCCAGGAATCAGAACAAGGGAACAGCACCAGAGAAGAAAAGATGAGAGAAAGATGAGGGACAGCACCAGAGCAAAAGATGAGGGACCAGAAGGACTCCAAGACTATGCCTCCATGACCTACACAGACACATCTAGAAAGGTGCTCCACTAGTCCCCAGACAGATCCCCAAACCAATTAAGTTGACACAATCAAGCTTAACCACCAGAAATAAATTATTAGAATTTGTTCTAGTGGTCTCTATTAGCAAATCATTATCTCATTATTTCTACATTGTGTAAACCTGAAGAGTTTTAAATCAATTTTTCTTAAATGAAGAAAAATTTTCTAGTTATTAATGAGGCATATTTGCTTAGCACAAGATTCACAGTACAAAGTCAGTAGATAGAAAACACCTTTTTCAGACCAATTATAAAATGAACTGCTAACTTGTATTTAGTTTTAAGTGTCAACATGGTAGAATCCAAGACCAGAAACTCCAATATTCTGCTTTTTATTGAATGTAATACCCTAAACTCTTGAATTAGAAAGAGGCAATTTATCCAAACTAATTCTTTTATATAAACATCCTGGTCAATTTATAAAAATTTCACCATCTCCTCTGGCAACTTATCACCATACAATTCCATGGAGAAAATGGAGATGAAACTATTACAAGTAAAAATATATGATAGTAATTAACAGTAGATTAAAAGCCAAATGAAGTATAGGAAAAGTATACTGTCTAGAAGAAACCAGCTACATGCTCACAACTCAAAGATGTGGAATTCCTGAATAGAGTAGCCTAATTTCAGAT
This sequence comes from Heterocephalus glaber, assembly GCF_000247695.1. The sequence goes on along the minus strand of NW_004624799.1, from coordinate 11,147,253 downwards.
GAAAGCTAATTATAGTACTCTAAGATCACTATATTTTGCTGAAACAGATTTGCTAAAATTGTTCTCTTTCTCCCATTATACATACTATTTTTTCTTCTCACCCCTGCCATGTAACCTACTTTCTTAGATATGAAATTCATGCCAGAGAAGAGATCACTTATTTTTAAAACATGTAATTTATAAGATCATACCTTTACATAAATAGAATCTTTATAGGATGTTCATTTTAGTCTTTATACAGGATTTTATTATAACTCTTTGAGAGCAAAGAATGCACCAATAACATGAGGTAATGAGATGCTATTATTAAATGTCTTGGAGGTAACCCACATGCTTATGATTTTGGTTTTAAAATTTGGAATTTTAGTTTGAGTCAATATAAGGACAATAAGTTTTTTCCAATATTAAGTAACTTTCTGTAAATCATAAAATAGCCATAGTATCTGTTCATCGCAATGAAGAACATTAACACTTCTGTTCCTATAACATCTACACAAACAACTGTTGTTTGTTATGTTCTAGACTATAAAGACTTTGCCACAATTCAATATGTGCTTCTTTCTTCTTGACTCTCATTAGTACATGTTTGCAGAACATAATGATTACAGTAAGGGATTGGCACATGTGCATAACACATTTCAATTCCATTCGTTTTCCCCACTCCATGCACCCCACTGTTATTGTTCCAGCATGAGATTCATTTATTTATCTTCTAAGACCTTATAAAGTTAATTATCATATATACAGATTGAAAACCAGAATATGAGGCCAAAGAACCATTATGTGTTTCTTGAAGGCATCTGAAAAACTATATTTTTGAGTATTGATTTTGTACCAGGCATTTTTCTGGGTGCTTTCATATAGGTTATCTTACTTCTCACCATCACTCTCCAAAGTGAGTACAGTATCCATAAACCCCAGTGATAATTTCTCCTTAAAGAATGCCACAGGTCATAGATATCACATTTGGTAGCTGCAGTTTTTCTGCAGATAAAATGATGGTGAGGTAAATTTGGAGGCCACCTTGTCCAGTATGGCAGCCACCAGTCATAGGTGGCTATTGAAATTTCAACCAATTAAATCAGAATGTCAATTCCACATCACAATTACAATATACCAAATGTCCAATAGCCACATCTGGCTAGTAATTATTTGTTAATGTAGAATATTGTATTGGACAGTGCTAAATAGAAGTTTGCAACAATTGCAACAGATGGCATTTTCACTGGAGAAAATAAAAGTGGAGTTTAATGTGCAACTGCATAATTAGTTTAAGAAAGAATTTATTCAACATTAAATAATAATTTATCATAGGAACAATAATCAATGGGAGAAGTAAAAACTAAACAGCCTTCCTCCTTACTGAAAGCCCCTGACCTCTTATTTCTTAGAACATCTATATTTTTAAAATTTTGTAAGTTCTTTTCTTTGAGATGTACATAACTCTTTTTATAAAGCCTTTTGCCAGTTTTACAACCCAATAATATCTCTTCCTCAAAGGCCTTGGAGCCATCTCTTTGAAATGTAATCATCAAAAGAGATAACATCTGTCTCCCAACTCCTGTGGGAGAGCAGAAGACCAATTTCATGGGTACCTTGCTCTAAGTTGCAAAACTACCTCCTGTCATAAAAAAAAAATGAGAAGTTGACTTTTCCTTTGTATAAAGCCAATTAGCAGATGGTGTATGTCTTCCCCCTAAGGTTTTCCAGTACTTTTCTAACAGCTCACTTCAGCCATTAAAAATCCCTGCTCCCTGTGCCTTATTCTCTCCCTAATATAATACCCTTCAATAAAGTCATCCTCACCTATTTAATGTTGTCTGGTGCAATTATTTTTCTTTGATACCAGTTTTCAGAAAATGATAGTAGTAATAGAATACCAAGTAATGTAAATCTTAGTTTATATTGAAAATAGTTTTGAAATTTCCTCTCTCTCCCTCCCTCCCTCCCTCCCTCTCTCCCTCGCTCTCTCTCCCCACCTCCACATTGAACTGAGGACTTTGCTCAGGCCAAGCATGTATTTGACCGCTGAGACACACTCCCAGCTCCTTGATGTTTTCTTCAGATAAACTATCAACTAAATAGTCTACGTAGGTAATCATATATCAATGTGGGCAAAGTTAAATGTCAAAGGTTCAAAGATAAATGGATAATTGGATTTCAAAGGTAAATCCAATTCCAGTATTCTAAGGGGATAGTATCACAGCTACATGTAGCTATTCTTGTTACCATTTCAACACCACCTCTACCATGAAAGCATGATGAAAAAAGGAGCCAAGAGTTTGGGGAACTTTTTTTTTTTGGAACATGATCTCCCTTAGCTTAATAGAGAAGACCCCTGTGAGGTTCATTGGTGGGTCCTCCTAGCAATCTATTTCCATCATGATTCTGAGTCAGAGCCAAGACTATACCCAGTTCACATCTACACTTCCAAGTCTTATTAGAATTCATATTCTCTGCAAATCTCAAGGAATTAATCATTATGTCTTCCAACTCTTTCTGAACATTTTGCAACAGAATGTTCTCACTGTTAATAATACTTTCTTCTCAGAGAGTAAATCCAATAAATTTACAGAGAGCTCTTGAGGGAGTGTCTCTCTCTCTCTTCCTCTCTCCCTCTCTCCCTTTCTCCCTCTCTCCCTCCCTTTTTCTTTCTTTTTTTTTTTTTTTTTGAGAGGAAGACTGGTCTCAAACTCTGGATCCTACTACCTCAGCCTCCCAAGTGCTAAGATTACAAGTGTACACTACCACACCAGGCTTTCTTTCTTTCCTTAATGGCATTTCAGGGGATTTACTTTTGTTATGACCTGAACACCAAAGAGGATCAAAATGCTGGTTCTCATTCAGTTTAGATTTAAAAAATGATGATTCTTTGGTGGGTGAGGAGGGAAGTGGTACAGAAAGAATCACAGACTTTCAACAGAACTAAAAATACTTAATAACATATAAATCTATTTAAACATTTCTGATGCTTTATAACTTTAAGAAAGCTTTCATGTTAATCTTAGGGGGGCAGATTTTAATATATTGTTCCAGAAATCATGGAAAGAAATACCTGGAGACAGAATTTGGGTAAAATAATAAAAGTTTACTTGCAAGCAGGCAGGACCTCCAGAAACTACTCTGGTCAGTGTCTGCATTGTGTTACTTTTTAGTCTCCTATTTTATGCATTTGTTAGTCATCAGCTCATCCCTAGTGGTCTTTGATGTGTAATTACAATTCCAGTTCCTATTTACAAGTCACAGACACAAGATAAGCATATATACATTGTAAATTTATCCAGGCATTGTAACTTTGTTAGGTTAAAATGTTATCTATAATAAAGTTACTGGTTAAGGAGTCAGATAACCCTCACCTTAAGCAACAAGAGTTACGGGAAAAGCAAATCTTAAAGGAATATATTACTTATTTTGCTTCCACAATTACCTTAATATTCAATCTACCAGGTTATCTAAAACTTTTCCCTATCAAAATGGCCTGTTTTACTAAAACAAAGCATAAAACTAGTAATCTTAGAGATACTGATTGGAAATCAAAATTTATAAAAGAGTCTACCTCTGCCATACCTGTTTTTTACTGACATTTTCTGTAACCCTGGTAATTTCTACTAGGGCTCCTCCCACTTGACAAAAACTGTATCTGTTGATGTCTCTCATAGTGTCTCAGTCCTTGTTTACTCAGAGTATCATCAGCACTTGATTTTCTGGGCCACACTTTCCCTTGGTTTCTGTGACACTACAGGCATGTGTTTTTCTCTTGCTTAACTTGTTTACCTTTTAAAGACTTCACTTCCTTTGTCTCAGAGCTTCCTAACAGGCAGGAAGCAGAGAGTTAGACTTTTTATCTAGGTGGGGGCTGGAAGTACAGCACTTCCTAGCTGATTGGTGTCATTACAAGCATTTTTATTCTGTGCTCCTATAAGGTTTACCCAAGAAGAGTGGGCTGGAAGTGTAACTGTCCTCTTCTCAGCATCATGAGGAACTCACCCTTCCATTGAGTAGTTCCATTGAGTTGGACATCAGCTTTCCTACTGTGAATAAAAGAGCACAGAGTTCAAGAGACAACTGGTAGTAATGAGGAAGGCAGGGAGGAATTCCTTCCTAGTAGCATTGCAATAGTAGGCCAAATTCTGTCTTCAAATATATTCATGCTAATTACACTGATAGAGGCATCCAGAGAAGCTACAGTATGACCATCCTAACAATGCATGTTTGTTTATCTGCAGAAAATTTGATTGGCTTTAAAATTCATTCTTATCTTTATGGGAAATTTACTATTATTCCTGTTGATGGAAAAAATAAGGAAGGGCTGATAGATTCTTCTAATACAACTTCAACTTCATATATTCTGAGTGGTTATAAAAATATTCTTACTTTTTTATCACCTACTTATATGACATTTCTCACCCATGATAATGATCAAGAATTTGAATTGTGTGAACATTTTTTATCAATGCTAATGTTCATATATAATAAAAAGTGTATCTAATTTAAATACAAAAGATGATATTAAAATCAGGTTAAATATTATATAAATACAATCCTTAGTATCATACTACTTTCTATTTTGTTATAATTATGAAATATAAAGTTAATATTATGGAAGGAATTCTGTTCCCCCAAAAGAATATATTGAAGTCATAATCTCCAGTACCTCAGAATAAGATCTTATTTGGAAATTGGTCATTTCAGAGGTAATTGGTTAAGATGAGGTAATACTAGAGTGGGCTCCTAATCCAGTGTAACTTATGTTCTTATAAGAAATGGCCATGTGAAGACAAAGAAGCAGACAAGGAAAAAACCTTGTTTGGCAGCGAAGGTAAAGGAGCCAAGGAACACAAGGCAAGGAACTTGAAAGATTGCCAGCAACCACCAGAAGCAAGAAAGAGGGAAAAAAGGATTTCACTGAAGGTTTTAGAGGCAATAGAATTTGCTGACACCTCAATTTTGGACTGCTAGCCCCCAGAAGTATGAAATAATAAATTCCTCATTTTTAACTACACTATTCATGATACTTTGTTATGGCAGCCATAAGAAACAAATACAGAAAGCAATGAAAAAATGTCACTAAACATCATAAATGGACCCTTAAATTTCTTATAAATTTCCCACAGAATGCCATATGAATATTATTTTCTATATGCAGTGATAAGTAAAAAGTCGACACACACAGTCTTCCACTCCTTCTTAAACTGGCATTTCTTAGGAGCATTTGTCCTTGTTGTTATTTCCTCTCAGAACTAACCCATTCTTCCTTCATAATTTTACTACTCAATTTACACCTGAATATTGACTACTTCAAATCTGTGTCTCTAAACTCAGGTGTTTCCCCTGAGTCCCAGACTCTAATTAACTAATCCTACTAGATTTGGAGGTCCCATAGTCATTGAGACTGAAAGACTCAATTGGAATAATAAAAGGACTCTGAGTGGCTTAAGGTTAGATCCAAGGCAGATGTGGAGACGTGGGTGTCTGGGCATTCCTTCAGGACATAGCTCTAGCATTTCTTCTCCTTTTATTTTTTGGTACAGGGGATGGAACTCAGGACCTTGCACTTGCAAGGCAGGCAGCAGAACCACTGAGCTAAATCCCTGGCCCTTCTTCTCCTTTTTGATAGAGCTTCATCCTAAGACTTTCCTTGAGCCCATCTCCCATCAAAGTGAAGACAGTATGAAGAACAAATCCTGAGGAATTGTCATCATCTTGAGAAGCCTAAAAAGCAGCTAGATAAACTACACTGTCTATGAGAATTCATCCTCACTACAACTAAGCCAAACATGCCATGCATAACAACAGGCTAACTCATGATGTTAAAGATAAATTATTCACCAAAAACTGTTGAAAATGACAAGACGGGTTTTGTTAAGCCACTACAGTGAGGAGAGAGACTTCAATATATAACTAAACTCAAATTTGCAGAAACAAAAGGCAGGAGGCTTAAAAACACTGTGTGCCAAGGATGTAGTGGGCGTGTGCTCAATTTGATTAGGCTATTGTCTGTTGCCTGTGCTTATAAAGGTTAGGCTCTTAGTCTCCCAGAGACTGGGTGGGGTTGGGGCAATCATTCTTGAAGATTATATTTCAAAGTGATAGTTTCCAGGTCTTTGAGAAAGACATTCTTGGTATGTAGAAGATGAATCTCAAAGAGAAAATAAATTTATAACTGCAAGTTTTCTACAATAAATGCTCTGAGAAAAGGGAGGTCAGGTTAGTCAGGTTTTGGCTCGAGCAGACAGTAAATTCTTTTGGCAAAATTGAGCTTTCTCAGGGAGGTGTTTTTAAGGGGTCTAGGATGTCATCCTAGAAACTCGTCCTTGAACTGACAGAAACTACAGTGGTGCTTGTTTAGTTCTCAGGGGAGTGGAAGAAATTATTTGTGTTGTTTGTTGAAGCTTTTATAGGCTAAGGTTGAGACTAGTAAGAAGAGGACCCAGAAGGTCTTAGGTGAAGTTTAATCAAGAGAGTCTATGACCATAACTGTGTGAATCACTATGAAGTTCCTCCCGTCACAAAGTGTTCTCAAAGAACAAAAGGAATGCTGTCAATTTTTAAACTATATTTAAATAATAGCCTACACTTAATGCCTTTTATAAAAAGCAAAAGTCAGACTATATGAACTTGATGTGTCTGTTATCAGCAATGGCCAAGTTGCAGAAATTTAACTCCTATTAATAGAACTTCTATTAGTAGCTGAGAATAAAATTTATTAAAGAATCAAATTATGAAGCTTCTGATAGCTGTGTTACATCTCTCATAAGCAAATGGACTCTGTATCCAACTTAGATATCTTACCTTGAAACATGCTTTGTTCTTCAAGGAAAAATCAAATCAATGAACACCTATTGTACACTAGGCCCTCTTTTAGGCACTGACATACAGAGGTAAATAAGATAAACAAGGAAGCTCACCTTCTAACAGCGGGGAGAGACAATTGGACCAACAAGATTGTGACAGATAGGACATATTGTAGACAATTACTATAAAATAATCCTAACAGGGTAATGTTATAAGGAGTATAGGTAGGAGAAATCAGGAAAGACCCTCTCTGAGCTGGTAATTGGCTTGAGGCCTGAATGATCCTGATGTAATACAGAAAACTCAGGGAACATATACAAAAGCCTTGATGTGGGAATTATGAGTTTACAGAGCACAAAGAAGTAGCTGAAGCTTTGTGAATGAGCACAGAGTAGTCTGAAATATGGCTGGAAGAGAACTGGATCACACAGGGTCTTATAAGCAATGGTGAGGAGTTTAGGTTTTATTCTGAATGCACTAGAAACTCAGGAAGAATTTTAAGCAGAGAGGTGAGACCATCAGATTCATAAATTTTTTTTAAAAAATCACTTTAGTTGTTTATGGAAAAAAGAATACTAAAGGGAAAGAGTGAAAGTAGGAAAATAACTCTGTGAGTTGTAGAAAATTCCAGAGAATTATGATGATAGCTCATACTAGGGAGGAGCAGTAAAGATAAAGAGATATGAACAGATTGAAGTTATATTTGAAAAGGGAACTGACTGTAAATGGATTAGGGGAAAGGAAAAATGTAAGGGGGGATGCCTAGATTTATGGCTTGAAGTAAATACTAGGATGAAATAGCTTTGGGGAGGAGAATGTGAATTAAGTTTAAAAGGAAGTGTCAGTTAGGCTCTGAAATATGAATTGAGAATTCAGGGAAGAATTCAAGCTTAAAATGTACATTTGGAAGTCATCACCATGGAGAAAACGCTTAAACTCATCACTTTTGGGATTTGAAGAACATACAACATAAATATTTTAGAGAATGAATAGATGAGGAAAATACAGTTTTCTATGTCATTTATTACATTTAATGGTTGTTATGTATTACATGTATGCATTTTATATGCTATATGTCAAATGTCCCTTAGGCATACAGAAATATAGTAGAGAGAGAAAGCAAAAAAGAAGCAGAGAAAGAGAGAGAAAGAGAAAGAGGTATCATAGCATGTTTTGTAACCCTCAAGAGTATGTTTCTAAATCAACAGCACTGGACATGCTAATAGAAAGTCTATTCACTGTGTGGTATAAAGGTGGAGTGCCAAAGTATAACTCATTATCTGCTGGTGCATTCCTGCCTTATTACACAAATGATGTAATAAATGCAAAGACTCTTATCTGCCATTCTCTCTCAGGATATTCCTATATCCAGAAGTGCTCCAAATATAATTACTCCCATGACCCAACAGAGGCATACTACATTGTCATTTATGATTACTGTATGATTGCATTAAATCTTTCATGGCACATATCCAGAGGATCAACCTGAGCCTGTTGCAACCTGCAACCAGTAGGCAAGTTGACAATGGTTTATTGATGCCATATCTCCATTTCTCTCAAAAACTCAGACAAATATTCATCCCCCCACCCCGCCCAAGGAGTATTGAACCCAGGGAATGCTGAGCTACTACATTCCCAGAACCTTCCCCCCACTCCCACCCGCTTTGAGACAGTCTGGCCTGGAACTTGTGATCCTTCTGCCTCAGTCTCCCCAGAAAGCTGGGATTACAGGCCTGTGCCACTACACCCAGCAATAAATTATCTTTTTATAAGATTATAAGGGCCAGGGATTTCGCTCAGTAGTTCCGCCGCCTGCCTCACAAGCACAAGGACCTGAGTTCAATCCCCGGTACCAAAAAAAAAAAATAGATTTAGGGGCTGGGGATTTAGCTCAGTGGTTCCGACACCTGCCTTGCAAGCTCAAGGTCCCAAGTTCGATCCCCAGTACCAAAAAAAAAAAAAAAAAAAAAAGGTTATGCATTTTCTTGCAGCAGGTCAAACAACTCTAGAGTTTATCCAACCCTCGGATGATTTGAACAGGTGTCGTAACATCCCTAGTTCGTTGCAGTCTTTGTGTATTGCAATTTCATAAGTATTACAGTGTAATCAAAGTTTAATAAGCATTTTGAGGAATTATAAGGGGGAAATGTGCTTCTGATCCTGGGGGTATTTGGCTTAATGTTTATTTCCTTCAAGCTTTAATTTCCCTATTTTAAAATTTATTTTAAATGAATGCTACACATTTTTGTCTAATAGAAACTATCTCAGATAAGTGGTCTAGACTTGCCTAAATAATTCTGCTGATCAAGAATTTTCAACGTTCTGACATGTTGTAAAGTAGCATGGTGGCCAGGCATGGTGGTGCATGCCTGTAATCTCAGTACTTGGGAGGCTGAGGCAGGTGGATCACTGTGAGTTCAAGGCCAACCTGGGCTACATAATGAGATCAAGGCCAGTCTGAACTACATAGTGAGACCCTGTCTCAGAAAAAAATTAATAACAATAAAGTAGCATGGTGGATTAAAGCTGGTATAGTCCTAGTATACTCAGTAGTGTTAGGTACTTAGTAAAACTAAAAATAATAACTCACAAGCTTTGAATGAAGTAGTTATAGTTTTAGATCTCATTTCTGTTTCTTCAAGCCTGCAATATTAGAGACATTAGCTTTATAATACTCATTTTCATCATCTATAAAGTTAGCTAAAATATTCACTTCATAGAATTTTATAAGGGAAAATTGATATTAAGTGCTTAGAACAATGTTTGGCAATACTAAGTATCAATAAATGGTAGTGAGGTGCAACATTATCACATGTGATATATTCTCCTTTATACCTCTCACCCCGACTTACCCATCTGGGCTATAAGAAATTCATATAGAGCTTCAATTGCTTCAAAAGGGTGACTTTAAGACAAGATTTGAAATTTTCAAAGTCTCCAAGAGAGGAGATGGTTACATGATTCAACTCCTCTATACCCTGGTTCCTCTCATTCTCTTTTTTCATAAATATCCACTGAGCTCAGGGAAAAGAGAGACGATAAGGTGTTAGATTTTAAATGTTCCTGGGGCCTATGCACTTTGGCTCCCCCGAGTAGCTGTAGTTTTTAGTTTGTGCATGCAAAAATGTGCCTATCCAAGAAGAAAGTGAGAGGTGGAGTCTAATTTGTGCCTTCTTAGCTAAACCCTGGGCTCTTGCTAGACTTGAGGAAGTGAAGCCTTTTTCTTTGCACAAAAACACCAGTCCATTGGTTTAGAGGTGAGACTTCAACTATTTCACAGGAAAACTGGTGGTATATGAAAACACTGGATGTACATATTCTGGGTATTTTATTGTACTTCTTTTCCACAGCCTCAAGAACCAACAGGTTTATAGTGTCCCTAGGCCACCACACTCTGAGAAATACAAAGCTGAGACTCTTCAAATTGTTAGGACAATGGTCTGGGCAGTTCTACAGTCTTCATACAGTCCAACAAACTCAGGGAGCAGCCAGTATCTTCTCTGGCTGAGACTGGTCCAGACACAACGCTAATTACATAAGGATCTCTAGAGGTCTTTAGACTGGTGTAGAAGGATTCAGTGTGCACACATAGCACATGATAGTTTAGAAAGTTGTCCATTGATGAGGGCTGGATATGCCTGAACACTGAAGAGAATGCGAACATATAAAGACTAGAACATCTTAGGAGAGCAGTCAGAATTGTTCTCTGATGTATGTCTGATACACAGGCACTTGAATCCTTGTTAAAGGAAACAGAAACAAAGGAAAGAATAAGACATGAAGACCAAGGATTAGGTTCTCCCTGATGACAAGGTGTATGAGTTTCCTACTATTACAAATTTGCCATTAAAACAATACACATTTATTAATCTCATAGTTTCTGTGGATAGAGAATCTCAGCAAGGGTTTTTGGAGCATCCCTGCTTAGAGTCTTACAAGGTTGAAATCAAAGTGTTGGCTGAGGCTGTGATTTCATTTGAGTCCTGACTGGGGAAAGATCCATTACCAGAGTGCCCTGCCAAGTGAGGTTCCTCAACACAGTTTCTTGCCTATCCAGGAAAGGGAGAGGGAGGGGGAGAGGGAGAGAGGGAGAGAGGGAGGGAGGGAAAGAGGGAGGGAGGGAGGGAAAGAGGGACGGGGACGGAAGGAGGGAGATAGAGACACAGAGACAGAGAGACACAGAGACAGGGAGAGACTGAGACAAGCATCACAATCTTATATAACATAATCACATACATTTAATAAAATATATATAATCATATACATTCTATCACTGTACCACAACCTATTAGTTCAAAGAAAACTATGGGTTGTGCCACATTCAAGAGGGAAATGAAAAGAGAGGCATGAAGATCAAGAGACAGGGATCATGGGGGCACCACCTTAAGAGTCTGTCACACATGGAGTAATTATTGTTCTCAGAGTTAAACCTGGGAGGATACAAATTGGAGAACTCTTGAACTTACCTAGTTTACACTAAAATGACTTTTTTCCAGCAACTGGGAACTTGAAATAAGATCTGATAGACTTAGAAAAAATAAAATTACATTTTTGAGACCCAAGTACAAGTATATGACTTAAAAATTCCTACCTAGCCATAGGAACTACTATCTTTTCACTAGCAAACATTTTTTTTCCACTCTAATTTTTTTTGGAGACAGGGTCTTGCTATGTCATTCAGGCTGTACTTGAACCTATTATGTAGCATAGGGTGGCCTCAAACTCATGGGAATCCTCCTGCCTTCGCCTCCCAAATGCTGGGATTATAGGCATGGCTGTATGCCCAGCTCTCCACTCTAATTTTTGTCCTGTGTTCATAGATCTACTTACCAATGCCATAAAAATATAATGTATCTTTTGTCTTATATATCTTGAAATATTTTAACATGAAAATACCACCTCTAAAATTTTCTCCAGAGAAAGAAAATGGCAGAGTGGTGATCAGTAGTAAAAGTCAGCCCCTCCAAGATCTAGAATCTAGACACTGGAAAATAACAACTTGTCAAAGAAAATGAGAAGCACATCATTGGGAATCAGGAGGAAAGTGACAGAATCAGAAAAAGATTTTGCCAGCTACAATTTGGACAGGGAACTAATATCTAGAATAAGGACTGGTGGTTAGAATAAGAACTAAAAAAATTAGACCCCCTCCAAATCAAACACCCAATCAGAAATGGGCAACTGAAATGAACAGATACTTCTTAGAAGAAGAAATACAAATGACCAATAAATACATGAAGAAATTTTCACCATTGCCGGTCATTAGAGAAATGTAAATTAAAACAACACTGAGATGCCATCTTACCCAAGAAAGAATGGCTGTCATCAAGAAGTCAGATAACAATAAATGCTAGCCAGGCTGGGTGAGGGTAGGGAGGAGCCCTTATTCATTGTTGGTAGGAATGTAAACTAGTACAACCACTATGGAAATCAGTATGGAATCAATATAGAGGTTCCTCAGGAAACTAAAAACAAGAAATTCTATTTGACCCAGGTATTCCCATCTCCTTAAAAGTGTTAAAGATATATTACAGTGATATATGCATACCCATGTTTATAGCAGCACAAATTCACAATAGCTACATCTTGGAAATGGCTCATATATCCCTCAATAGATAAATAGATAAAGAAAATGTGATATTTATACACAATGGAGTACTACTCTGCCATAAAGAAGGATAAACTTGAGTTATTTGTAGGAGAACCTTTCAGATGTGCAGTACTAACTAGAGAAGTGCATGAACCCCTAGTCACATTGCCACTGCTCTTGCAGTACACTGTCTAGTTCTGTGCATGACACAGTGTGGCTATGCAAGGTTGAGGAAGCGATGGAGATTTCCAGGGTTCATTCTTGCCCTTGCAACATGTTTCTAGACAACCAAAGGAAAACAAAAGAAGAGAGGAAAAAAAACCCACCACATAACACATTTATCTTTATCAGCAAAATTTAGTAGCTCAAAACTTCCTCCATTTAGTATTTGAAACAGTTTTTCAAGGGTTTAACATCTTCTACTTGCTTATTTTTGTTATTTCTCCGTTTGTTTAGCTTTCCACCCATTTTCTACTGTCTTTCCTTCTCTGTGACCTGTAAGGCCATTCTTGTTGGTTTGTATTATTTATTCTTAATTGTAGTAAATATATAGAACATAAAAGTTACCATCTTATCCATTTTTAAGTATACTTAAAGTTCAATAATATTATGTATATTCATACTTTGTACACAAATCTCCAGAACTCCTCACCTTGGAAAACAAAAACTCCTTTACCCATTAAACATCTTTTCCCTGTCCCTTCCCCCAGCCCTTGATAATCTTCTTTCTATGTTATGTCTATAAATTTGACTAAATACCTCATGTAAGTGTTATACAGTACTTGTCTTTTGTGACTGGTTTATTTCACTTAGCATAATGTCTCCAAATTTTTCCCATGTTATACCTTGTCAGAGCTTACTTCCTTTTTAAAATTCTGAGCTAGGTATAGTGGCACATGTCTATAATCCCAGCATTCTGGAGGCTGAGGCAGGCAGGAGGATCACTGAGTTTGAGGCCAGCCTGGGCTACATAGTGAGTTCCAGGCCAACCTGAACTACACATTGAAACCTTGCCTCATAAACAAAAAGCAAAGGTAACATAAAATAAAAATTATAAATAATGTCCGATTGTAAGTATATATTGCACTTTACTTATCCATTCATCTATTGATGGACACTTAGATTGCTTCCTCCTTTTGACTATTATGAATATGGGTATACAGATATCTCTTTGAAAATTGACTATTTTCTATTCTTGTTATATAGTCGTAAGTAGAACTGTTGGATCTGTGGTCATTTTCAATTCTTTTTTCTTCTGTGTATGCGTGTGTGTGTGTGTGTGTGTGTGTGTGTGTGTGTGATACTATGGACTGTTACCCAATGGAGAGTCCCAAGGGGTTTCTTTTAAAGTTCTTGATGTCCCAAACAAAGAATTGGATAAGACACACAGAAAAGGGAGTGAAAGTACATATTCAAGCAGAAAAGAAATACGCTCTGCAGAATAAGAGTGGGCTCACAGTGGGCCCTAAGTATCAGGGAAAGGGGTCTTTTATTTTTGGTCAAGAGTCCAAGTCCCTCCCCGGAGGGTTGTCCTGAGAGTGTTTGACAGCTCATGCTGAGTTACGTTCTCTGGGTTAACTGCTCGTGTTCTTTCACTCTGTTATAACTGTATCCATGAGATGCAACCTATATGGATGAGTAGATAATGAGTTGGTCTGTAGCCAAAGGATACGTTTGGACACCTTGAGGTGCCTATGCCTGAGTTGAGGATTTCCTCAAGAACTGATTTATGAGCTACTACTTTGACTGTAGCTATTGTTTGGAAGTTAGAGAGGGCAGGTCCCTGGGTAGGACTGAGACACTTAAAGAGTGATAAGGAAGTGGTCCTTAGCCCAGAAGGCATGTCCTGGCCTTTGCTTGCTGCTATTCTAGAGGGGAATCCAAGGAGCACCGAGCTACAGCCATAGCCATTTATATTTTCATTTTTATTTTCAGATAGGGTCTCACTAAATTTCCAGGCTTGTCTAAAACTTGTAATCTGCTTGCTTCAGCCTCCTGAGCAGCTGGGATTGAAACATATGTCATCTCACCAAGCTCTATTTTTAATTTTTTGAAGATCTGCCATATTGTTTTCCATAACCAACCTCACAATTTTACATTCACACCACAAATGACTAAGGATTCTACTTTTTCCACATCCTCTCCAACACTTGTTCCTTTCTTTTTTTAAACAAAAATAGTTATGGACAGAATTATGTCCCCCACAAGTTTTGTGTGTTGAATTCTAACCCCTAGTACCTCAAAATATAACCATTTTTGGAGACAGTTTGTAGGAAGTAATCAAATTAAAATGAAGCCATTAGATTGGAACTAATCCAATCTTACTTGTGTCCTAATAAAAGGGGATTAGGATACACAGACAGAAACCAGAGATGAACACACAAAAGACAGGACAAGTGAGTACTCACCATGAAAGCAGCCATCTGCAAGTCAAGGAGAGAGACTTCAGAAGAAACTGAACCTGCCAATTCCTTTGTCTTGGACTTCTGGCCCCTATAACTGTGAGGAAATGAATTTCTGTTGCTGAAGCAGACTAATTGCTGGCCATCATAATGAGTGTTATATGGTATATCATTGGGGGTTTGAGTTCCATTTTCCTAACAATTAGTGTTGTTGAACATCTTTATTGTGCTTGTTAGTTATTTATATGTTTTCTTTGAAGGAACTTATTTATCCCAGTTTTTAATTTTTATTTTTTGGTTAATGATTTATAAGTGTCTCCCCTCCCCCATTAAGTTTATTGGTGCATTTTAGGGATAAAATACAGTTACATACATCATTGGGATCTTGTACCTTTACATGATGTATCTTGATTCTTATGTTTTTCCCCTTCCACTGCCCTCCTTTTTCCCCCTCCAATCTTCCCTATTTGCAAACACTTTGTTTACATTTTTTTCCTTTTCTCATATTTTTTCTTTTCCCTTCTTTCCTTCTCCTACCCCTCCCCTTCCCCTGTTCCTTTAGACCTTTACTTCCTATTACACAATATCAATTATATATTTTCAAAAATTACAATATCAAGATCTAGGAGACATTACCACAGATTTTACAGAATTTAAAAGGATATAGAAAGCATATTACAAAAAT
>NW_004624799.1:11106372-11129038 GCF_000247695.1 Heterocephalus glaber | reverse complement strand
TGGGTGCTGGGATTGGCTCACCTCCTCTGCCCTAGGAGCAGTGGAATTGCTGCCAAGGAGCCTCCTCCTGGGTGCTGGGATTGGCTCACCTCCTCCGTCCTAGGAGAGGTGGAATCTGTAAGTGTTCTTTGTATAATCTAGATATCAACTACTCATCAGATACATGATATGGAAATATTTTCTCCCATTCTGAGATTTTCCATTTCTCTCTGGATTACATTCTTAGACACAAAAAAGATTAAATTTTGATGTGTCCAATTTAACCATATTTCCTTTTTTCCCCCCAGTATTGGAGACTGAACTCAGGGTTTTGCACAGGCTAGGTAAGTGCTCCACCATTGACTACGTTCCCAGCCCTTTTTAGTGTTTTATTTTGAGATCTCACTAAGTTACCCAAACTGGCCTCAAACTTGTGATCCTCTTGTCTCACCCTCATCAGTGGCTGGCATTATAGACATATGCCACCTTTTCTAGCTATATTAACTTTTTTGACTATGCTTTTGGTGCTATGTCCCAGAAATAATTGCCAAATTCAGTGTCATGAAGATTTTTTTCTGTTTTCTTCTAAGAGTTTTATAATTTTAGCTGTTATAGTTTAGTCTTTGATAATTTTTAAATTAATTTTTATATATCAATACAGTAAGGAGACAAATCCAGGTAAACAAAGCTATTGTTTTGGCCAGCCTTTGTACTCAAAGATGATATGGGAAATTGATCCTTAGATCTAAATATGACAAAGTACATAGCATGCTTGTGGAATACTTCAAGTGGGATGTGTCCATTTCCCAGGACCTCTATCCCAAACATTCTCCATTGTGTTAAGAATTACTGTCTCTTACTTGTCATGTAAAATTTCACTTCACCCCACCTCTTGCTCTAGCACTTTTGCCTAGGTTTTGACTGATCTTTGAGAATTCTCTGGGGATTCTCACACCCACACCCACACCCACACACACACACACACACACAACACTTGAAAGTTTTGCTCTAGCACTTGTGCCTAGGTTTTGACTGATCTTTGAGAATTCTCTGGGGATTCACACACACACACACACACACACACACACACACACACACGCACACACCACTTAAAAGACTAGAGGAGTCAATCCCTCTGAGCCCACCCTTGCCAAATGAGGTATTGAAACTGATGGATAAATGCTTTTCCCTTTCATGCAACAGTCAGAGTTCTCAGGTGCACTACATAAGGCTTTTCAGCTGGTCCAGACAGAATCAAATACTAGTCATCTGTAGTACTGGCCAACATGGTAATGTATTCTTGTTTTGCTTATTTTCACTCTTCCTCTTCAGGCTGCTGGTCTATGGAGTTCCTTCTCAAATAAACCACAATTACCCAAGCCTTTGTTTCATACTCTGCTTTCAGGGGAACCCAAGCTAAGACAGATACTGTGTTATGATGTTAGGGTGCCTTGTTCCTAATAAAGTACTGACCCATCCACATGGATATCCTTTCGCTTTCTGTCCTTGACTGAAAGGGGATAGAGGACAAAAGATGATGGAGAATCTGGAGGTGATTTACTATAAGTAATAATTGAATTCTTCTATCTCATTGTTTATCATTGCAGGAAATGGAACAACTATTTATAAGTGGAATGGAAAAGGAAAAATCGACAATGTCTACCGGAACATATTTCTCAATATGCCCTTTGTTACATGGAAGAGTTCTCTCCTTGGTGCTTCCATGAGGAAGCTGACTAATGAAGAAACTTCTGGCAGAAGCAGAATGTGTGGCAGTTTCCTGATAAAATATACTGAATCATGCAGAGCTTTATTTAATGGTAGGAATAGAAGGGAAATAAGAACATGAAGCCTTGGGGAGGATCTCTAAACTGGGAGTCTGGAAACACAGCTCTGGTCATCTTTGTCACCAAGACAAGTAACAGCTCAGAGGCTTAACAAGCTCCACCCACTTCTGTCACCTCACTCAGCAAACAGGTGCCTTGCTTTTGGTTTCAGCTGAGATTCCAGGAGCTGCAGTCAAATAGGAGCTGAGGGCATAAGACTGTAGGGAACGGTCTTACATAAAACTAGCCTCTGGAAGCAGTCTGAAGGGTGCTGTGTAGCAAAACAAAGACAGGCTTTGCTGCCAGGTTATCCAGAAGAAAGGACAGACTGAGGCAGCATCCTCATGTAAAACCAGAACAAATCTAACAAGCCCATACATATAGCAGATACCTTGAGGATGTTCCACTGCCACAGCTCTGGGGATCATTGGTAAACACACCAAGACAGTTTAAAACCATCTTCATTAAATCTCTGGTTCTCTGTTACTCAAAATGAAATCCATGAACTCCTAGTACTAGCATCACCTATGAGCTCATTAGAAATGCAGAATCTCACTTCCATTCCAGAATTACTTAATCAGTCTGCCTTTTTAACAAGATTGCTGGTTGCTTTTCATGCCCCTTAGAGTTTGTTGTTAGTGAATCAGTTGCATTTGGATACATTTCCTGGTTGTTTATGAGTAATTTGGTTCAGAGGTTTTCAACAAAGAAGGAGAGACAGTCTCTGCTGGCAACTTCGGAAGTGTGTGTGGGGGTGGGTCGGGGGGCATTTTGGTTGTCATAACGACTGTGAAGGTTACTAACATTTAGTAAGCAGGTGCCAGGATGCTAAACATCATGCAAAGTATGGGTTGGCTCCACAGAGCAGAAAATTGTCTGCCCAAGTGTCAGTAATGTTCCTAGTAAGGAACATGCTAGCAATTCCTTCATCTGCCAAATAAGCATTTGGGCTACATGGATTCCAATGTTCTCCCTGGCTCTAAGAAATTTTTGTTCTACATTGTCTTTATAGTGATTAAGAAAGCTTTCGTTGCTGTCTTCCTCTCTCTTTAATTATGGCTTCTGTAAGCCCAAATCATTTTCATTTAGACAATCCAATGGAACCAGTCACAGAGATTAACCATAAATTTATATCATTCTCAGCTAAATATAAGTTACCCATTTGAGTTAAAATTCAAAGGGGTCTTTTAGTCAATTAAATGTATTTGTCATTTGTGATGCTGATAAAACAAAGCAGTCTAGAAATACAGTCAGCAAAGTAATTTCCTAGTTAGCAATTAAAGGACATCATTGCCCTGTCTGAGTTTAGCTGATGTGGCTCTCTCCCTACCCTCCCATCTAGCCAAAGATCTTGCTGGATTGGCATGGGGATGAGAACACTGGAAGAGATGCAGTTCTCTAGCAGCTGTTTACCAATTGTCTATGACAAGAGAGAAACAGACAGCAAGCACATGGAGAGTCATAAGCAGGGCCTGGGAAGCCTGATGGCACTGGGGATGCTCTGAATGTGTGGGCCGGGTGAAGCAGATTGAGTAAGGCTGGAACTGCTAGGACCTTTGGAAATTATAAGTAAACAATCAGGCTCCTCTTGGATGTGGTTCCCTATTTGAAACTGAAAACATAGTTAATTACTATTTACCCCACTACAGTGCTGCCAGGACACTATTAAAAATGTGAACTTCTTGGATGAAAAGCAGTATTTACCTGTAAAGTGCTACTAGGATTTACCATTGTACTATACTTAACACATATTACAGGTATCAAAGTTAAGAAATTGAATCACAGGGAAAAGTCCTTTCAACCACCACAGCTAAAGGAGAAAGCCATATCAGAAAATTCTTTTTCCTGGGCTTATTTGCCCTGGGATTCTGTGTTAGCAGTATGTGTCAGTGGACTTGTTACATTAACTTCTACCTTGATAAATCAACGGCATGGATGAAAACACAGGCTTTTGTGTTTGTACACACTACCTCTGTTTAAATAAGTTGGTGGCTGGTTACTAAGCTAAGCAAATAGGAGAAACAATTTTAAGAACTGGAGTTCTAAGGCTTAGACTCTAAGTCCATTGATAGTGTACTAATTGTGGTTTTAATGTAGTGCTGATCTAAAGTATTAAACTTCTTTGAAGTGACTGGGAAAAGCAGTTGATTGATTAAAGCTGTTAAAATAATGAAATCCTGTGGTTCCACCGCCTGCCTCACAAGCACAAGTCCCAAGTTCGATCCCCGGTACCAAAAAACCCAAAAAGCAAAACAAACAAACAAACATGAAATCCTGCCTTAATGTTGTATTTCATCATAAAATGCATAAATGCACACAGTTTTATAATCTGTCAGTCTTTATTAAAAATCTTTCCTCTGAATCTGCTGATTTTTTGAGATTCCATAGCCACATTTTTACATAAGTAATATCTATAATGTATTTGTTGTAATATCCAGTTTCTATCTTTTCTTCCTGTTCTGGGGATGGAAGCCAAGGTTTCACACATGCTAGGTAAGAACTCTACCACTGAGCTATACCCCTAGCTTTTCAGATTCTTTGAAATGGAATGAGAGCTAAAGTAACTTATGGGACAATGTTTGTACAGATTCCTAGATTTTGACTTATTGTTTTCTAATCTTCTATAGTTATCTTGTCAACTAATTTGACAACAATTTTTAAAACTATGAATTTTTCCCAAGGATTCCATTTAGTTTTCAGAGAAAAAATAGCTCTCTTTTTCATCCTCATATTTATGTTTGTCCTTAAGTAGTTTAAATTAGGAAAGGGATTTATCTCAGTGGTGCCACACCTGCCTCGCAAGTGCAAGGTCTTGAGTTCTATCTCCAGTACTGAAAATAAAAAGTAGTTTAAATTACATAATTACAATAACAAGTTCAACTGGCTGGAACAAGTTAAGTAATCAACACAACTGACTTGATAAACTTGATTCTCAGCATGTGGGAATGGTAGTACTGGTATGTGATCTACTCATGGGCAGGCTTCTGGTCATGAGCCTTTGTCAAGTCATAATTGTTTGTGCCTCTTACAAAGAGAATGGAGAGGACACTAACCTATAAAATCAGTTTAATGGAGGTATTTAAATAGCTATTATGGACCAAATGACTTACTCCCTCAAAATTCACATCATGTGAGATGTCTACTCTCAATTTTGTATTTTTGGGTATGTGCGAGTGTGCACACAGTATTGCCAGGGATTGAACCCAGGCCCTATGCATTCTAGTCAAGTGCTATATCTCTGAGTTGTACCCCATATATATATATATATGTATATATTGTATATATATGTATAGATGTGTGTGTATATATATATATATATATATATTTTTTTTTTTTAGTACCAGGGATTGAACTAGGGTCCTTGTGCTTGCGCAGCAGGCAGCAAAACCACTGAGCTAAATTCCTGGCCCGCTAGCTCCTATATTGCTCTGTTTTGTAGGTTCAGGATTTCATGACGCAGTTTTCCCAGGAGAGTCTACACTCTGAGATTATTTCAAATAGCATGCATAACGGACTCTATGAGATTATTTTTTGTTTGTTTGTTTGTTTGGTTTTTGTACCAGAGATCAAACTCGGGACCTTGCTCTTGTGAGGCAGGCATCGGAACCACTGAGCTAAATCCCTGGCCCTCTATGAGATTATTTTTTACTTATGAGCTCAGGAGCTTATTTAAGTAGCTATGTTTAATAATTCATTACTAGAACCAGACTTGTAAGTACATTTTAATATTTGCCTGAAATAAAATTGGAATGTGCTGTGTATCAGGGCCCATTAGCTTAAGGCCTTGCACTTTAAAGACTCTCAGTCTTTCTTCTCTTTTCTCTTTTTAACCTTCTGTCCTCTTTATTGTATTTCCTTTCTCTTCCTTATTTTACCTGTCTCTTGTCTTCTCTTGCCTCTTCTCCACCTTTCATGTGATTGATTATATTTTGCCTGTATTTGTAAATAACAACAGATCAGTGCTTTAACTTGAATGGTAGCATTCATGATCATGTCAGGATAACCACTAAACAGAATTGTACTTAGAAGATTCAAACAAAATTAACCACAAATATATAAACAGGTTCTCACAACCTCACAACTTTCCTCAGTCTCTCATTACAGCTCCCTCTTCCTGCATCCTGCCCCACAAATATTGTATTAAAATCATTCAACACTAACCATTTACTACAACTAAAAAAGACCTCCAACTGAATCTGCACCCTATCTATTTTTTTACCTGTTAATATTTCTCTATCTACCTTGCCTCTTACTGATTTTCCCACCTCTTGTACCCCTTCCTCCTTCACTACCCTTCTCTTCTTTCACATTGCAGAGTAACTGCCAATTACAGTATAGCATAAACTGTAAGGAGCGCTAATAAATGGTGAAAGTGTAAAACAAGTTTTAATGCATTTGATTAATGTATGGCCAGATCTGTTGATGCTGCTATAACCAGCAGAAATTCCTACCTTACAAGAGTGACAGGATCCAATCCAATTAAAATGAATAGCTTGAAGGGGTGAACAATATCTGTGGACAAATGAAGACATTAGAAAAATAGAACTTAACTAGAGATTGTTCTTTAGTTGTTCATATATGAACATTAAAAAAAACAAGATAACAAAACACTCCCAAAATGTCTAACTCCCTGAAAGCAGATCCAAAGGGCACCAATGGAGAAGAAAGCAAACACCAGATAAGTGAGAGATATGAAATGACTAAAGAGGAACTAAAGAAACTTGGAGAGTTCAAAGAGGACATGAACCAAAAGATAGTGGAACTAACAAACTGAGCAATGTAGATATGGGAGAAGCATAAAAAATTGGAAGAGCTGAACAAAATGGTTCAAATCATGAATGACAAATTTACCAAAGATATACTCCACAAAAAGGTGCCAAATAGAAATTCCAGCAATAAAAAATATTCAATAGAATTCATTAACAGCAGAAATGACCAATGTGAAGACAGGGTTTCAGATATGAAGGGCAAAATAGAAATTCATGATGAATTACTTAGAGAAGCCTTAAAAATGGTAAAAGAACAAGAAAAATTTGTCCAACAGCTTCTACACGATGCTAAGATTAACCAAGGGCTAATTTGAGTTACAGAGAAATTAGAAAACAGTTTACATGGATTTCTATGTACAGAAATCATAACAGAAAACTTTTCAAGTATAAGGAAAGATCTCAAAATACAGGTAAGCAAGGCTTTCAGAACATTAATTAATTAGTAAACCCCCTGAAGTCTTGATTCAGAGTTTCTGGCCTCAGTCAAGGATTTTTCCTTAGAACCTAACTAATAATTATTCACAGAATCCCTGCAATTTAGCAGAAACCACAAATATCCTCTGCAATATTTTTTTTGGTGGGAGGTTTGGAAGCACCCAATCGGAGAGCATTATTCAGTTCTCCTTGCTGCTGATTGGCTGCTGCCCTGTAACCCATTTTCGGCAGATACACCACCATTCTCCCTTCCCAACGGGTTGCTGTACCATGTGTAGCTATCTCTAGGGTTCTCAGCTTTGCTCTTAAACTCCTAAGATTCCTAAGATGCACCTTCTAAGGCTTTATTAATACAGTTTTTTATTAAATTAAATTAAATTATATAACTGAGGGAGACATAGCATATTTAGGGTTAAACTATAAAAATAGGCATTCGTAGGCATTTTTCTGACCATATCTGAAAGTGGTGATTTTTCACAATTCGCGGGTGCTCTAGGAATGTAACCCTGTGCATTTTGGGGGCCCACTGTACAATGAAAAAAGAAGCTTCCTACAATACAATATACTCAAAATGGCAGATGTTCAAAAGACCTTAAAAGCTGTCAGAGAAAAGCAAAAAAGTCATGTATAAAGGTAAATCCAGTAGGATTAGAGCAGACCTCTCAACACAAACTTTAAATATCAGGAGAGCATGAAGTAAAGTGATTCAAGCCCTAATAGTAAACTTCCAACCCAGACTAATATATTCTGCAAAACTATCTTTCAAAATTGATGGAGAAGAAAAAGGAGATTCCCCAACAAATAACATCTTAAGAAATAATAAACATCAAACAATCCCTCCAAAAATTACTCAAGAATATCCTTTAGATAGCTAATGAAGCCAAAAATGCCAAAGAATCAGATGGGATGAATACACAAAGCAAGGCAAGCAGTTTAGCAAAAACAGGAAAAAGAAAGGACTCAACAACAGAAAAAAGAATGCAATGACAGGAATCTGTCAGTAGCTTCCAGCAATAACTCTCAGTGTAAAAGGCCTCAACTCCCCAATTAAAAGAACAAATTGGCAGAGTGAATAAAAAAACAAACTCCAATAATCTATTGTATTCAAGACACTTATCTAATCCAAAAAGAAATTCATAGATCAAAAAGCAAAGAATGGAAAACAAAATTCCATGCACCAGAACCCTGAAAGAAAATAGGGGTAAAAATTTTATTCTCAGAGGAAACTTCAAGCTAAAACTAATCAGAAGAGGCAAAGGTCACTACATATTAATTAAGGGAACAAGGAAAAGATAACAATTGTAAATAAATTAACACTGAATATAAGGTCACCTAACTTCATAAAACAAACACTGCTGGACATAAAATATCAAGTAAACACCAATGGAACCATTGTAGGTAGCCTCAATACCTCACTTTGACAAAGAGGTGGATCAACTACAAAAAAAAAAAAAAATCAACAAAGAAATATCAGACCTGAACCACAACTTCAAACAAGTGGACTTAATAGATAATTACAGAGAGATTCTACCCTACTACAACAGAATACCCATGTTTATAGCGGCACAATTCATAAAAGCTAAATCTTGGAAACGACGTACATGTACACCAACAAATGAATGGATAAAGAAAATGTGGTTTATATACACAGTGAAATAATACACTGCTACAAAGAAGGATAAATTTGAATCATTTATAGGAAAATGGGTGCACCTTGAGACCATAATGTTATATCAAATAATTCAGATACAAAGCTTAAATACCATATGATTTCTCTCATAGAGAAATCCAAAGCATAAATAAAGGCCAAAATAAAATATAGCTAAAAGAAAACAGGGAGATGGATCTTTTGGAAATGGGAAAAGTACCAAGAGATGCAGGTAGTGGGAAAGGGTGAGAGTGGAAGGGAATGCAAAAAAAAATTAAGCATAACATGTACATGTACCACATATCATAGTGAAAGTAGTCATTATGTATTGCAATAAATACTAATAAATAATTTTAATACTAATAAATAATTTGTACTAATAAATAGTTTTTTAAAAATACTATTCAATAGGGCCAGGGATTTAGCTCAGTGCTTCCGGTGCCTGCCTCACAAGCGCAAGGTTCCAAGTTCGATCCCCTGTACCAAAAACAAAAAAACAACCAAACACAACACACACATACACTCACATCTAAACACATGCATCTCACCCTTACCTTGTAGTTTGACATCAGATAGTTTCAAATAAAAAAATGACTACAGCGTAAAAGTATTAAGGTAAGAACAGTGACTGAATTTTAGTGCTCAGTAATTCATTCATGCCCTATATCATCAAAACAACCGCAAGTAGAAAGAATAGATAAAATAGAGAAATATCTTGATTGATCCAAAAGAAGGCAGTAAAAGGACTAAAGTAAAATAATAAAAATGAAGGAAATAGAAAACAAATACTGAGATGGTAGATTTAAAACCATTTCAGTAATTACATTAAATATGAAAGAACTAAACACTACTACTAAAAGGGACATTTTGAGACTGAATTAAAAATTTTAGAAGAGTAGACCCATAACTGGCCATGGTAACAAACACATGTAATCCTAGCTACAAGGGAGGGTGAGGCAGGAGTCTACCCTTGGCAACTTAGCAAAACCCTAAGTTTAAAAATAAATAAATAAAAAGTACTGAGGATGTAGCTTAGTAGTATAGTGCTTGCTTTTTTAGCATATAGAAGCCTTGATTTTGATACTCAGACTATGCACACATGTAAACACAAAAAATTGACAAAAATAAAAGGATAAATCAATAAATCCACAGTTATAATTAAAGATTTTAAAAGAATTTTTTCTATAATCAACAGACTGGACAAAAAATCAGCAACAATATAGAAGGTAGGAACAAAACTCTTAGCCAGTCTACCTAATTGAACATTATTTATAGAGTATTTATATAATAGTATAGCCAACCCTTACAAAAAAGAAAAGTCAAACATATTGCTGAAGTGCATGTAGATTGTTCATTAAAATTGAGCACATTCTGGGCTATAAAGCAAATCTCAGTAAATTTTAAAGGACTGAAGTAATTTGGAATATGTTTTCTGACCACAATAGAATTAAATTAGAAACCAAAACCAAAAACTATTTCTCAAATGTTTGGGAATTAAGAAATATATTTTTAAATTATCTATTAGCTGTAAAATAAATCACAAGGAAAATTAAAAACTATTTTGAATTGAATAACGTTACAAATTAGCATTGTGAGCAATACTTAGTAGGAAATTAGTTTAAATACATGTATTAGAGAACCAAGTTTTAAAATAAATGATCTTGGGCCAGGGATGTAGCTCAGTGGTGCTGTGCCTGCCTGGCAAGCACAAGGTCCTGAGTTCAATCCTTGGTACTGCAAAAAAAAAAAAAAAAGATCTAATCCTGTACTTTAAGAAACTAGAAAATAGTTGGTGTGGTGGCACACTCCTATAATTTTAGCACTTGGGAGGCTGAGGCAGAAGGATCGCTGCAAGTTTGAGGCTGGCCTGGGCTACATAGTGAGTTCAAAGCCAGCCTCAACTACACAGTGAGAATGTCTCAAAAAACAAAAACAACAACAACAACAAAATGAACATCAACACAAAAAGAAACTAGAAAATAAAAGCAAGAGTCACCCAAAAATTCATCATAAGGATAATGGATAAGACATCATATTCATACAGTAAAATGCAATACAATATTAACAAATGCACAACATGGATAAAAGATAAAAACGTCAAGAGCATAAGAAGACAAAGATAAAGACAAAGATAAAGACAAAGTACAAGCTGCACGATTCTCTTTATATAAAATTCAAAGACAGGCAAATGTGTTCTACAATGATAGAAGTTAGCACAGTGAGATAGTCCTAGGCAAACCAGAATGATGGCTTACCCTACTTCTCTAGCTAGAATGCAACTAAAATAGAAGCCCGTGAGTATTTTAGTTTGTATCTGTAAAATATTAAAGGCTTCTGTTTGTACACCAAGTTATTATACCATTATTATACCTTAAATGAATAATAATTCCTTAATATCCATTGGATATTCTCAATATTCAGTGTCTGTTAAAATTCACATTTTATCAAAAATGTTGTTTTGTCTCCAAATTACTTGATTAGAATCTGAATAAGGTATAAAATTGCTATTAATTTTTTTTAAGGTTGTGTGTGTGTGTGTGTGTGCGTGCACATGTGTGGGCATGTGAATCTCTGTGTGCTAGGGATTGAATCCAGAGCCTCACACATGTTAAACATGTGTTCTACACTGGGCTATACTGCTATCCTAACTTGCCTTTAATCAATAAGTTTCTGTATTAGCTTTTCTATTCCTGGTACCAAATATCTGACACCTACAATGTAAAGAGGAAATGGCTTATTTGGCTTACAGTTTCAGAGGATTCAGTTCATGTATAACCTATATTGCAAAATGGGTTGTTAAAAGTTAGAATTTTTTTCCTTTAAAAACAAATGGCTTCTCCAAACGTCCTCAAGCCATGGGCATAGCCACCACCCCTTTATCTGCTCTACTCAGAAATGACAGAATATATAGATGCTGTCCCCAGGAGGTCAGGGCACAGCTTCCTTTCCATAGGAAAAATACAGAACTAAAAATGGCTGGGAACAATAAAGCAAGCCCAGAGATGTTTATTGTCTCATGGTATTCCCTTCCCCACCTATGTTCCTTATAATAAAAGATGCTTACACACCTGAAAGCAGAGAGATGGTAACAGTAAATGAAAAAACAACCGAGTTTGCAATGATTCAGATGTTTCAGGTGAGTGTTACTTTTCTTTGAAAAGTAACCTAATCCTTGTCATCATCATTATATAACAAATATGCTATATTTCAGTTGAGCTACATCCCCAGCCCAAATTCACAGTTTTGAAGATTTAAAGTCCAAGTGGCAAGTAGTACAGGCTTAGCAAGGGCTGCTCTTGACTTTACCACCTCATGGTGTGGATAGCAATGACTGGAGCACATGTCAGGAGAAACACGTCATTATATCTCCAACAGAAGTAGAGAGCAAAAGAGAGGATGATACCACAATCCCTTTTGAGGGCACACCCCTCATGACTCAAGGGCCTATTATGTCCCATCTTTCACTACTAATAATCTAGATTATGACTTTAACATAATAACCTTTGGTGGACACTAACCATACTCAGACCATAGTCTTAGGGTTCACTCTTTGTGTTGTATAATTCTATGTTTTGACAAGCATATAAAAGCATGTGTCTACCATTATAGTATCATATAGAATAGTTCTACTCCACCTATATATCCCTCCCTTCATTCTCTGAACCCCTTCTAAACCCTTATCTTTTCATTGTCATTATAATATTGCTTATTCCGAATGTTGGATTGTTGGAATCATACAATGTATTAGTCTATCTGGGCTGCCATAACAAAATGCCATAGACTTAGTGGTTAAACAATAAAAATTTATTTTCTCCTAGTTCTGGAAGCTAGAAATCCAAGATCAAGGTGACATCAGGATAGATTTCTGGAGAAACCTCTCTTTTAGGCTTGTAGACAGCCATTTTCTCTTTGTGCGCTCAGATGGCTTCTTTTCTATGTGTACACATGAAGGAGAGACAGCTCTGATATCTTTTCCTCTTAGAAGAATACAAGTTCTTTGGATTAGGGTTCTATGCTTAGGGCTCATTAACATTAATTAATTTCCCTAAAGGGTCTATTCCCAAATACAGTCAAATTGTAGGTTAGAGCCTAAACATTATGGAGAGACACAATTCAGTCTTTAAAATACCATGTGTAGCTTTTTCAAACTGAGTTCTTTCACTGTATTAGTTTTCATCATGTCTTTGCATAGCATGATAGCTCATTTCTTTTAAATTACTAGGTAATATACCATTTAATAGATGTATCAATTTATCCATACACCAATTTTTGGACAGCTTGGTTTCTTCTAAATTTTGTCAATTATGAATAAAGCTGCTATGAATATTCACATACAAGTATTATGACATGCATTTTCAACTTCTTTGGGTACAATATGTAGTTGCACAATTGCTGGATCATGCAGAACCAATGCTGATTTTGTAAGAAATTGAACAATTTTCTAAAATGGCTGCTTCAGTAATAAACAAAAGTTCCTATTGCTCTGTATGGTCACCAGCATTTATTGTTGTCATTGTTTAGCATTTTATCCATTCTAATAGGTGTGCAGTAGTATTTCATTGTTGTTTTAATTTGCAATTCTCAAATGACATAAGATGTGGAACATCTTTCCATATGCATATTTGCCATTCATATATATTCTTTGGTGAGATGGCCAATCATATATTTTTTCCAATGTTTAATTGGTTATTTTCATATTGAGAGTTAAGAGTTCTTTGTAAATCTTGGATAGCAGTCTTTTCTCAGATAAGTGTTTTGCAAACACATTCTCCTGGTATATGACTTGTCTTTTTATTATCTTAATAGTGACTTTTGCAGAACAAAAGTTTCAAATTTTAAGAGTCCAACTTACCATTTTTTTTCTTTCATAGTTCATGTTTTTGGTATCTACAACCCATCACCAACCTGAAGCAACCTAGTTTTTCTTCTATGTTATCTCTTAGATAAATTTTACTTTTTACAGTTAGATCTATAATCCATTTCAAGTTAATTTTTATACATGGCATAAGGTCTATTTCTGTATCTAGGTTCTTTTCTTCTTTGTTGGTTTTTTTTTTTTGCATATACATACACAGTTGGTTTAGCATCTGAAAACACCATGCTTATTGAAAAAAACTTTCCTTTCTCCACTTAATTGCTTTTGTTCCTTTGTCAAAGAACAGGTGATTATATTTGTTTGGACCTGTTTCTAGGTTCTCTATTGTGCTCTATTCATCCATTTGTCTATTCTTCTACCAGTACCACCCTATTTTGATCACTATAACTTTTTAGTAAATCTTGAAGTTGGTTAGTTCAGTCTTTTGACTTTGTTCTCCTTTAGTATTGTGTTGACCATTCTTTGGGCCTTTGCTTTTTCATATAAAATTTTGCAATGGTTAATTTCTATGAAATAATTTTTTGGGATTTACATGGGAAATGTATGGAGTTCATAGATCAAGGTGGGAAGAACGAATACTTTGTTTTGTTTTGAGACAAGGTCTCACTATGTCATTCATGCTAGCCTTGAACTCATTATAATCCTCCTGCCTGAGCCTGGAACTAATATCTTAATATTCATAAATCCTTATATCCATCAACATGGAATAGCTCTTCATTTTTTCAGTCTATAATTTCTTCATCAACATTTTGTAGTTTTCTTCATGTAGATCTTAGGTATATTTAACTAGAATTGTACCTACTTAATTTTTCAGAGCTAATATAAATGTTGCCTTTTAATTTCAAATTTTTGTTTTTGTTTTGTTGTTGATTGTTTTTGCGAAACAGGGTCTCACTGTATTCAGGCTGGCCTGAAGGAAAATGGCTGTGTTATTTCTAGTTGCAATGAGAAAGAATCTAGTTTCTCACATTATGTATGATTTTAGATACAAGTGTTTTCTAGATACTCTTTATAAAGTTAGGAAATTTTTTCTCTATTACGGTTTGAGTATGTCCCCCAAAAGTTGAAAATTTCATCTTAAATTCATGTTCATGGTATTCAGAAGTGGGGCCTTTTTAATTAAGAGTAGGCTAAGTCTTCAAAGTAGAGCCTCTGTGATAGCATTAGTGGCTTTATAAAAAGAAGAGAACCCTAAGCTAACAAGCTTTCTCTGTCTCTTTATATGATGCCCTCCACTATGCTACGATACAGCAAGAAGACCTTTGCCAACTGCTGCTGCTACTGCTATGCTCTTGAACTTCTCATCCTCCTAATCTTGAGCTAAACAAACCTCCATTCTTTATAAAGTACCCAGTTGTCTTAGTTACTTTTCTCATTGCTGAGACAAAATACCCAACACCTAAAGTTAAAGGAGGAAAGGTTTATTTGGGCTCACAGTTTCTAGAGGTTTCAGTTCATAATTGCCTGGCTCTAAGGCAGGCTGGCTTGGCTAAGGGACATCACAGAGGAGAATCAGTTCTTAGCAGGCAAAAGGCAGCAAATGCAGCAAGCAGCAAGCAATAAGAGACAAGCAAGGACCACGGCAGCCCACTTTTTATCTCATACTTTATTCAGGCTACCCACACCCTTAATTCTAGCATCACACCACAAATCAATCCCAGCATCATACGTCTTAGATCCAAACACCTCTGAAAAGCCCTACTTATGACTGCATGAGGCTTTGAGGAACATCTAGATACAAGCCATAACATTAGTCTATACTGTTCAGATATATCTATAGTAACAGAAAATAAAGTATGATACTCTATTCCTAGTTTACTGAGAAGTTTTTAAATTTTTAAAATAATGACTGGATATTGGATTTTTCCAAATGTTTTTTCTGTATCTATTGATGTGATCGTGTGATTTTTTTCTTTTTTCTTTTTGACATGATGAAACATATGGATTGATTTTTGAATGTTGAATCAAACATGCTTTCCTAGAATTATCCTGTTTAGTTGTGAGGTATTCTGCTGTCTGTAGTTTACTTTGAAATGCATTTCATGTATTCATGAAAGGATGTTGATAGAGCAATGCATGTTTGAATGCATGTTTGAATGAAAAACTTCTAGATTCAATAAACAATTGCAGTCAAGTTGCAAAATTTTTTAAAGTGGAAAAGTTACAGTTTACATGGGCAAGGACTATAGAATCAGAGACAACTATAAAAATAAAAGTGATTTTGATTTGTAGTGACTTTATTACTGTGGATATGTTTTTTGTCTCTTTTCAGTTTGAGCTTTCTGATCATTGCTAAAAACTTTAAAAAAATATCAGTGGTAAATCCCCCCTGTATTTTAAAAAGCTCTTTATAATTCCCTAAAAATATGTTTCTGTCTTAAAATACCATTTCTGGTTTTAGCATAAAGGTCAAAATTCCATCCAATATAACTGTTTTAGCTAACATCAGAAATATTCCTTTTCTGAATTCTGTTGCTTTTCTTTTCTTATTGACTTTTAAAAACATCTAGTGAAACATTCAGTTCAATTTTGCTTAATGTTCTAATTTTTATGGACATACTGGGTATCCTGGGGACAGCTGGAAGCATTAAGCTTTTAGTGTCAGCCATTTACCATGTCTGTTCATCACCACTTGGACTTTGCAGTGATTACTCTGACCATGTATTCCATAAACAAAGCTGCAGTTTTCTGTACTTGAGTTGTTCTTTTATTAAATCTTCCCGAAAAACTTTTTTTTTTTTTTGCAGTACCGGGGATCAAACTCAGGACCTTTTGCTTGCAAGGCAGGTGTGGGGCCCCTGAACTAAATCCCTCACCCTGAAAAACGTTTTTTGAAGAAAAAACATGACTAAATTTCCCAGTTGTATGCTTTTAATAAACAAAATTCAAAATCAAACATCTATTGGGGGCCGGGGATTTAGCTCAGGGGTGCTGCTCCTGCCTTGCAAGCACAAGATCCTGAGTTCGATCCCTGGTACAAAAAAAAAAAAATCAAACATCTGAGGCTGGAAACATCCAAAGAATTTTGTTGCATTTTTTTCAGTCTCAATTATTTTCAATATTATATAGAGAAAGAGTTTGACATTTCAGATGAATAAATTTAATTATCTACTCTGTTGAAGTTATGTGCTACATGCTTTGGAAAACATAACAGTGAAACAGAAAAAGTCTTTGTCGTCACTGTGCAAAATCTCCAACATTTCAAATTTCACCTTACAAAGTCTTTAAGAACATTTTCTCCAGAGGAAGATGTGAGAATAGTGAAGCTGATTTTGTGGATAAGGGGGCATTAGAAATTAGATGAAAAGCAGCTTCATGGAGAAGGATTTTTAGGAAGTGTTCTTCAGAGAAGAAGAACCAATAGAATGTGTATATAGAGAATGATTTATGTTAAGGAATTGGTGGAAAATGGCAAGTTCAAAATCTGCACAGTAGGCACAGGCAGGCTGGAGACCCAGGGAGAAGGTTCAGGTCAACCCCAAGCAGTTTACTGGCAGAATTCCCCTTCCTTTGAGAAGGTTAATCTTTTTCTATTGAGGCCTTTATTGATTGAATGAAGCTCACTCATATCATGGAGAGCAATCTGCTTTACCCAAAGTCTACTGATTTAGATGTTAATCTCATCTAAAAAATACCTTCACACAAACATCTAGAATAAGGCTTGAAAAAATATGGTCTAGCCAAGCTAATGCATAAAATTAACCATCAGTAAAATAAGCATGTTCTTGGGCCTAAGAAAGAACTGGAGATTTGTAGTAGGAATAATTTGCAACATGGATAATTCATGAAAGGAGATCAGAGGGAAGGGAGAAGAATATAATTAAGGACATAGGTAAAGGGTTTGGCCTTAGAAAGAGTTATGATAAATGATGGGTTAACTGGTGCCCAAGAATTTTGAGTAGAAGAGGAAAAGCTACAAGATTCATGTCAGCTTTGATCTCTGAGGAAGAAATGAGACATTTGTGGGAGAGGCAGGCTGGGGACTTGTGGCAGATACAGGCATGCATAGGAACATGGGTAGAGTTTGAGGATATGGGAAACTATCAGGAAAGAATATCACTCAGAACAAATATTTTAAGAAATGTTGAACCTAAACATATCTCTGTCTCTGTCTCTCTGTCTTTCTCAAACTTTTTCTCTCTCAGCAAAATTTCTAAAAGAGGACAGTTGTAGAATTATACTAATTGGAATTTGAACCCAAGACCTCTCCTCCACCCACTAACCTACTACCATATGTGACCTTGGGAAAATTAAACTCTCATAGTGTTCATTTGTGACGAATAAATAAAATTATCTGATAAGGAAGTATCTGGGACAATGAGTACTACTTAATTAGGGCTGATTTTGCCTTTGAAGGAACATTTGATGATATTGTGATATTTTTGGTCATCATAACTGGGGCTTGGCAGGTGGAATGGAGGTATACTATTGTCATCTAGTAGGTAGAGACCGAGAGTCTTGCTAAATGTCCTACCATGCACAAGTGAACCCTTGAAACAAAGAATTAGTCATTTCAATATGTCAGTGCCTGGTGCATTATAAACATTCAGCAAATGTTGGTTTCTGTCTTACATTAATTGTGGAAGCCAAATTAAATAGGATTTTTCCCATACGTGGCCAAATCTGAAGTCTTGTTTTATAAGATATTTAAAATGCTCTGCCAGGGCCAGGGATTTAGCTCAGTGGTTCCACCGCCTGACTCACAAGCACAAGGTCCCTAGTTCAATCCCTGGTACAGGAAAAAACAAAAAAAACAAAAAAAAAACTAAAATGCTCTGCTATTGGACGCTTAAACTATAATTTAGAGACCAGAAAGAAGAAAATTTTATTCATAATTTTTTACACAAATAAAATATGAAAAAGAACAAATTTAAGAACATCTAAAGTCTAACTCTCTGTTGTTCCCTTGGAAAAACTCTAGGCTAATGAAGACTCTACTTTTAATGTACTGTACTCTAGGAACCAACCTTTTCAGAAAACTTCCAACTGACTTGGATTTACATTTATAAATACATTTATACATTTTTTCCTATCTGTGGCATATGTTAGAAATAAAACAGAACTCAGCAGGCCAAATGGTTAAATTTTATCCAATCTTATGTGGAATTTCTGGGCTAAAAATAAAACTAAAATGCCAAAATCCACTTTAGTGCCAACACAGTACTGCCTTATCTGAAATATCTTAATATTGTTGCCGGGTTATAGGTCCTGTCCAGATTCTTGATGTCCTAAACAAAGATTTAAACAGATTAGTAGCAGCAATGTCAAAGATTTATTTGAAAGTGAACAGACAAGATCTACTCCACATGGTGGGAGCAGGCCAGAGAGTAGAGCTCATAGTCCAGAGTTGGCCTGGTATTGAGAGTTTCTAGCATTAGAGTTTGGGGGTAGGATTGAGAGTTGGTAATGGTAGCTTCTAAGAATGCTTGAGAATATTCCTTCTCTTTAATTTCATTAAAAAGCTTGAAGAATATTGGTGTTAAAATTCTCCTGAAGTTTTTGTGAAATTCAGCAGTGAACCTATTCAGATCTGGGCTTTCTTTAGTTCATAAATTTTTAAAAATTGTTTCTCCAGTTTCATTACCTAGATTATTCATGGTTTTAAAATATTCTTGGTTCAGTTATTTGTTGTTATTTTGTTTTGTTGTTTTTTGAGATAAAGTCTCACTATGTAATTCAGGCTGGTCTTGAACTCACTATATAGCCCAGGCTGGCCTCAAATTCACAGTGATCCTCCTGCCTCAGCCTCTCAAGTGTTAGGATTACAAGCATGCACCACCATTCTTAGCTTTGTTCAGTTTTAATTATATACATTCTTTAAACATCTAATGATTTTTTTAAATCCAGATTTTTTTGCTTTATCTTTATCTTCTCCTTCCTCCACTTATCCACACATTTAAAATAACTTTGCAGCTGAGGATTTAGCTCAGTGGTTCCAGCACCTGCCTCACAAGTGCAAGGTCCTGAGTTCAATCCCTGGTACCACACACAAAAAATAAATAAATAAAATGAAATAACTTTCCATATTTGTTCCTTTACTTACTAATCATAAGCAACAGATACATATGTATGTATGCATAGATACTTACATATACATGCATAGGTAACTTTTTTTGTTAGTGCTTTTCTATTAGTGAGTTCATCATATATTTGTTCCTTAATGCATTTTATATAAAATATAAATCCCTCCAATAAAATGAAAATCCCTCTAACAAAGTGAGTTTTGCTCTGATTTATGACTATCATCATGTCCTAAAGGATGAGACATATCAGAATATATTCAAACATTTTCCTTTGATGGGTATTCACTTTGTTTCTATTTTTTCTCCCATACGTAAATGGTTGCAATAAATACTTGTGTATATGGCCTTGATTTATTTTAACCCCCCAAAACCTCCTTTTCCTTCCTTCATTCTCTAGATTCAGTTACCAGCTCACTGAATTTTATTTCTGATATACCTCTGGAATTTCTCCTCTCCCCATCTCCAGGGCTGCTGCCTAGTTTGAACCTTCATAATGTCTAACTGGAACGACTGTAAATAGTCTCTTAGCAGCTTCTACTTCATATGTAATCCTTCTATTTCACCCCATCCCTCTCCCTCTCCCAATTATAATTCCTTCTGCTTTCAGAATTATCTTTAGGATATGAAAATAGATCTTATATTTTTCTCATAGCTCCTTAGGATGCATGCAGTGCAGTTGGCTAAAAGAAACAATAATGCCTTGGAGATGACAACTGGAAACCAGCACACAGAGGATGCAGAGCAGACAACAGGAGTGATGCCAAGCTCCAATGCAAGAGGACCCGATCCATCTAAACTGTTAACTCCTGCTTAACTTCAGCTGACAAGTGCTATAAGGAATTCAGGCCAGATTTGCTGCATCTAATTTTTCACACACAAAAAACTGGAAATCAGTTTTATGGACTTTTATGGAGACTTTCCAACTTGTTGGTCATATCAAATGCCTGCAATGTGAAACCTTTGTCCTACGGGATCAAATATGCCCCAGCCTGTTTGTGAATCTTACTTCTTAATGTTCCTCTCTTCATACCCTTCATTATTGCGAAATAAAACAGCCTGTAATTCTTAGAAATTGACAAAATCTTCCCAGACTGCCTTTTCATGTGCCACAATCTCTTCAGGGATGATCATTCTTTGTTTGTTCATCCTTTGGGAGGTATTTCAATGCTGAAAGAAGTTTTATTTAATTGACACTGTCTCTGGACCTAGTCAGAGTCTCAAGGTATAATGAGAACAGGAAAGGAAAGCATAACAAAGGGAACCTGATATTAGGGGTACCTGTCTCTATTGCCACTTCTTGGAGGCACAAAATCAGCTTCTGTTAAGACTTAGGAGTGAAGTAATGGCCTCTGTCATTTGTTACTCACTATACTCTGCTCTAAGGTGTATCCATGGGTTATAACCTAGCTCTACTTGCTGAGCACCTACCATGCACTAGATCACAAATAGGGCATTCACACTCATTCTCATTTGACCCTCACAACTCCGCTTCAAGACTAATTTTATCATGCCAGTTTTTCAAATGAAGAAACAGTCTCAGGCTCAGAGGCTTGCCTGGACTCACATGTCTAATGAGTGGTACTGTTCAGCTTGAAGCCTTAGGCTTCTAATCTCAGACACATTTCCATTGTGTGCATTGTCACCCAAGATAGGCTCAGTACCATACTCAGGGGCCACATAGGAGGAGGAGGAATGGGAGCTGAGAATGTAGTCCAGTGGTATAACTCTGGTTTGGCCTGCTCAAGGAACCAATGATCCCCAGCTACTGCAGCAGCAGCAGAAGGAGGAGGAAGAGAAGAAAAAGGAAAAGGACAAGAAGAAGAAGGGGAGGTATAGCTTTTATTTTTCATAATTAGATATATGATTGAAAACATAAGCTGAGTGTGGTAGTACAGGCCTGGAACCCCAGCACTCTGGGAGGCTGAGGCAGGAGGATTCCAAGTTCAATTCTAGCCTGAGTAATTTAGAAGCTGACTTAAAATATTAGAAAAAAATTTTTAAGTGATGGAGGATGTAGTGCATTGAAAGGTCCTAGGTTCAAGCCATCCCTCTCAAAGTAATTTGTCCAAGATCACTTTGACCTTGATTGATAAAGATCTTTATTGAAAGCTTGCTCATGTCCTGCAGTTATTTATCACCATTTCTCACACGCTAAAAACATTTAGCAATAATAAAAAATAATGGGCCAGGGATTTAGCTCAGTGGTTTTGCCATCTGCTGTGTAGGCGCAAGGACCTGAGTTTGATCCCTGGAACCAAAAATAAATAAATAAAATAAAGCCAGAAGCCATTATGAACTTCCAAGGTTGATGTATAAATGATTCTGCTCAATTAGCCCCAATTTACATTCCTAAGAATTCAGGTTTGTGCTTGCTTTAGCAGCACATATACTAAGAATTCAGGTTTACAAGGGTTTCACTTCTCCTGCACTGCCCCACAAAGTTCTGTCTCAGGCACGCTTTCAAACTGGGCCCAGTGTTTTCCACCTGTGATTGCATTCTCTGCAGTTCCATTCTCTTCAAGTCTTTCATTTACACCTAATACCCAGAAACTAGACTTAGTGCAGGACATACAAAAGTTTAGTCATATTAAGAGTTTCACAGTCCTGGTTCCACCACTCCCAGCCCAGAGGAAGGGGCTTCCGGGCAGCTGTTCCACTGCACACAGCCCAGAGGAAGGGGCTTCTGGGCCACCCATCCACTGCTCCCAGCACAGAGGTAGGGGCCTCCAGGTCACCCTTCTGCTGCTCCCAGCACAGAGGACACAAGCCACGCAGGCACCAATAGCACACACACACCCCCATCGAAATGAGAAGACACGTAAACAAGTCTCAAAACCAAACTTCCAGATTACCTACAGCAATCCCAAAGGGAAATATAGATGGAACACTCTGATACTCAATCACCTGGACTCCCTGAACTGGCAACAAAAAAGGATCTGGAAAAAATGAAATCAGAAATAACTTCTCAGATAACAGCAGAGATTGTGCTTGCAGTGCAACATGTGATTAATAAATCTAGACAGGAGCTGAGGAACATGATGGAATCCCAACATAGGAAACAAATGGAATCCATAAAACAGATGCAAACAGATTTCCAGGAGATTAAAAAT
>NW_004624799.1:11064989-11094172 GCF_000247695.1 Heterocephalus glaber | reverse complement strand
GCGGGCTAGGAATGGGGAAAAAATAAGAACCAAGATGCATTATGTAAAGGTACAATTCCCAATGAGAAATGTAATTGTGTTGTACACCTACAATGTACCAATAAAAGAATTTAATACAAAAAAAAAAGGCTTAGAAAGAGGCCCTGAAAATCTGAGAACATTTAGAGTCAGCTTCATGTGGTGTTGGTGCGGGATACTTGCTGAATAAAAGGAATCAGACCTGTGTCCAGACTAAATCCTTCTGGAGTTATATAGTGTTAGAATCCCCAAAATGTTTGAGTGCCACAGAACTCTTCCAGTTCAGCCTTCTCAGTTTACAGATGAAGAAGCTGAGGCCTGGGCAGGGGACACAGCTATTTAGTGTCAGGCAGGATTTCCCTTCTGAGTTCTGCGCTTTCTCTGACTTCCACACACTCCATTTGACTAGGAAACTTTTTTAGTTGTGTACATAATCAGCACTCACTACATGCTAGATCTTGTGATAGACAGTGATTATGCAAAGATGCATGAATATTGTAGTTTAATGGGTAAGAAAAAGTTTCAGAAATAATTCTACTATATGTACCAGATAAAATTATCAGTAGATTTGAACTATATGGACAAATGCATATATGAAAATGCTAAGTGAGAAAACAGGAAATGAAATCATGTATGTGTTGTGATCTCGTACTATTTGAAATACACACAAGTCTGAGAAATGCAATAATCCACTAATGAACCAAGTGTTAGGGGACATGCTAAGACTTTCTATTACAAACACTTGGGCACTTACTTGATCTCCCTGCCTGGAGGGCCAGGACCAAATTTTTGTGCTCCTTGTGGTATCAGTGCATGTTATCCTGGAAGCCTCCACCCAAAAGGAGCACTCTTCTAAGGAGATGGGCATGACAGAAAGGATGGGCTTAGCTTCTGTTTGGCCTGAGGAGGGAAAGGACCTTAAAGGAGGCAAGTCTAGCTTCCTCAGAACTGAGGTGTCTCCCATCGCAGCTGGTTCCGGGTCCTTCCTTCAGGCCAGGACTTGGTGGGAAACGTTAGAGGCTGTTGGAGCTGGTTGGTGCTGTGTAGTGTCCATCTAGGGAAGCAAAGTCCTGAGTAAAGACTGGCTTGGGACACCCTGGGTTCCTCTGGACAACCGCATCCCAATAGGAAGCCAGAAGGAGACAAACTTAATGAACAACGTCTGGAGCACCTGTCTTGTCTTCTTGAGATGATTTAAAGGGTGTCAACAAGATCACGTGTTGTGAACCCGCTTGTGATTTTCTTTTTCTTAGTGCTCATCAAATTTAGTGTGTGCACGGGGATACTGAGGTGAGGGTTGGCTGGATCTGCAGCACCCTCAAAGAACCCCTTGCCCCTAGGCCTTCCCTCTCCCTCCCGCTCCCTCGGTTCTCACCCACCTCTTCCCATCGCGTCATCGCCCCCCCCCAACCCCTCCCTCTCCAGCTGCTGCTCCTGGGCTCCCGCCGCCGCCTCTGCAGACTCTGCTGCAAGCTCCATGGCTTCGGCCCCTGCGGGGAGCAGGGACTAGCAGAGGCGCCCCACCCTCTTTCCGCCGGGGAGCTCTCGGATCCTAGCTGGGCAGTGCCTCTGAGGACCGAATAAGCTTTGCAGGTAAGGATGGATACCCTGGACAGGGAAGACCCTAGAACCTGACCAGTCCCTGAGAGGCAGGACCCTTGCGAGGGGCTTCTCTGAAGAACGCTAAGAAGAGGGCTCAAACTTAGCACTAGCAACCCCCAAAGAAAGGAACTACCCTTCCCACAGGCAACTCTAAGTACCAGGCTCTGAGAGGTTTAGTATTAACAGTAACGATGTTTGCATTGGAATATAAATGGAATTCTTTCTACTTAAGCAGTGCCAGAGGGGACCCTCTTTATTTTTATGATTATTAACAGATGCCTTTGAAAAAGGTATGAAACCCATTCCTGGAAAGTTTACTCTTTTTGAAAGCCACTTTGACAGAATTACTGTGAAAGCTAGACCCCCCCCCCCCGCCCCATGTCAAATGGAATCAAAATCTTACTTCAAAATAGTGAAGAAAAGAGAAAGCGGGAAGGAGATGGATGAAACTAAACTGGCAAAGAACTGATAATGCTGAAGCTGAGGGATGGGCGCATGAGGGTTCTGCTTTTCTCTGTGCTTTTTGTACAGTCTCGAGATAGAAAGCTTTTGAAAAGTTGTGGCAACACATTTGCCGATTTCTCTTTTTCCCACTGTTGTTGATTTAAAAAGAAGCTGCCTGCCATTTCAACCCCCCCCCCAATTAACCTTTCTCATTTGTGAAATCAACTTTCACTTTATCCCGAGTACATTTGTCTCAACAGAAAACTGTAAAAGTCCTATTTTGCTGCTTCGGGAATTATGTTTGGAATCTGGTTTATAATTTAGAGAAGAGAATGTTGAAATTTCAGCCAAATAAACACGTCTAGGTTTGAAAGCAGTGACAAAACAACATACAGAATTTTATTTTTATTATAAAATATTAAGGTTGTTTAGTGTGAGAAGGGGTAAACATAGATACTCTCCCTCCTTTTCTTCCAGATAGCTGGGAAATCTGTATGCTTTAAAAAATCATTTCACTTTTAAAATGTGAGACTATTTAGTGTATGCTTGGTACCCAAAATTTGCTCATCGAATGTTAAAATAATCAGCTGCTAGTGTGGGTTCATTTCCCTTACTGAGTAAATTATTTATCTTTCTGTGCCCAAAGTTTAAGTATCCACATATACATTGCATTTTAACAGCAGGATCAGGCTTAGAATTTGGGAGGATGAAGCTTCCTCACTTTGGCACTGAGTTAACTTTGCAGATGAGAAATCTGAGATGGGAGGTTAGGAAAGAGCTAAATCAAATATTAGTATACAAATCATTATTTTATAATTTTAAAATTTTAAAAAATTTTAAAGCTTCATTTAGGTAAAGCTGATGTGTGATTAGCTAAAAGCATGGTGATCATAAGTTGCTTTAAAGCCTGAAAGTTAGTAACCCTAATACATTTATAGATATTCCTTCCTTTCAAATTCCTACTTTAAAAAATATCAAGATAAGTCAGGAGCCATATGCTGTGCACTGCATAAATCAACAAATGAAAGAGCTAGCAGAGTTCTAGTGCCATTTACCCCAAATTTTATTTATACATAGCATATCTTTTGCATAAATTGAGATGTACATGTCCTGGAAAAATAACAAAACAAAGAGAGGTTTTATTTTTTTCATTGTGATGAGAAACAGAAGTTGTGGGTTACTGTAAAATAATTATCTGTGTAACTTTACCATCTTCCCTCCAGTACTGCCAAACTTTTAAAGCAAACATTACTTTGTCTTCATTCTTGAAACTAAACTTGAAAATAGTGCTATGGTATGATATTTTGAATAGAAATTGGCACACTGTCAATGAACTTTCTTGGCATTTATTCTCATCATAGAATTATGGGAGTGCTTATCCTTTAGTAATAATTGTAAAGTATTTGATAAACATGTGAAATACTTGGCAGATTCAAGATTTTCCTTAGTGTTGAAATGAACTGCAACGAGTTTGGCAGGCTGTTTAGCAGTACTGTAGGTCACCATGGAAGTGTGTTGGCACTACAATTGTTTTTAGAGAACCACCTGCCAGAAAATTGTCTGGCTGTAGACGGTATTATCTGCACTCAGTTCATCAGGGTGGGCTCTGGGGCCTGTAGGTGGGTTTTCTAAATGTGAGGATTTCATATGTGACTAGCACTAAGTACATTGTTAGACTCCACCTCCAATCTCTCCTAGTTTAAAATAGTTTCGCACCTGAATGAAAGTAAAGGATTACGAAATGCCTGAGGCAACTTTGCCCTCCACAGGCTAGCTTCGCCATCTAGTGGTAGTAACATAGACAACAAGCGTGTTCCTCCAACTAGCATTGAAACCTTCCTGAGAATCATTGAGTAAATTACTTGTGTTTCTCCAGTCATGGCTTACTTTGGAGCTGGAAGATATCGTAGAAAGTTATAGTCCAACTTAGTAGCAGAGAAGAACTATCAGAGAGAGTCCAATAAAAAGGTTTTAAAATGATACACAGCATAGTTAACACTTAGTATGCATTTGTTGAACGAGCAAATTTATTTAACCTGCTCCAATTCTTTTCCTCTAGCAATACTGATCCATACCACCATACAAATGTATCATGATCTTTATCTCTAAAATTGAATGTCTGTATAATTTTTCTTAAAATAAAAATTTTCATTTATGTTCAAGGCCTGTGAACCAAACAGTCTTCTTTACTTCATATCACTTATTACTTCTTTCTTTCTAAACATCCAGGGCTGATAATTTTAGAATTCCTGTAGTTTCCTTTAGCTGTTGCAGCTGATTACCAGAACCTTAATGACAACACAAATTTATTGTCTTACGTAAAACATTAGTGACTTAAAATGCAAATTTATTACCTTATGTCTCTGGAGGTCAGAAGTCCGCAGTGGGACATTAGGACTGTGTTCCTTCTGAAAGTTTTAAGACATAATATTTCCTTACTTTGGGCAGGTTTTTGAGGCTGCTCACATTCCTTGGGTCGTGGCTCCAAATCACTTCGACCTCTGCCGCTCTCTTCACAGCTCTAGCTCACTTTGGGCCCACAGGCCTCGTTTTATAAGGGCCTGGTGATTATATTGGCTTCACCTAAGTAATTCAGGATAATCCCCTCATCTCAAAAATCTTTAATGTAATCATGTTTACTACATCTCTTG
The DNA here is from genome assembly GCF_000247695.1 of Heterocephalus glaber. The sequence continues at coordinate 11,089,457 of NW_004624799.1, read as the reverse complement.
CTAAATGAGGAACACATCCTCTGGAATTGAGGGTGCAGATAACTTTAGAGGTTGCTATTTGTGCACCACAATGAGCTAAAGAGCAGGTAGAGATGTGTGAAATGTCTTATAAATATCTACCTAAGTTTTGTTTTTAAGAGACTGAGTCTCAATATGTTGCCTTGGCTGGCCCTGAAGTCCTGAGCTCAAGCGATCCTTCTGCTTCAGCCTCCTCAGTAGCTGGGACTAAAGGCACTCAGCTTAGTAAGGTTTTGACTCTTGATGTTGGATAATAATAATAATAGTAATACTATTTGCCATTTGTTGAGTGATTACTGTGCTCTGGGCATTGTGCTGAAAAAATAGCTATTGTAGCTTTGGAAACTGGTATATCTAGTAGTTTCAAAAATACTCTAAATATATCCCTGTTTAATAAATGTATAAAATAATGTTTACTCATTAGATACCTCTTGACAGTCACACTGTTAAGAAGTGGCAAGTATAAGTTGATTTAGCTTTAATACTCACTGCCTTCATAATCATTGAAATACCTAATCTTCATTCTCTATCTCCATTATGTCTATGTGCTTAAATCTTGTTTCATGCACTGTTTAAATCATTGATTAACATTCAGTAAGGGCTATAGTGAATCAGGAATTAAGCTTTATAAAATATCTATTTTCTTCCACATCTACTCTCCAAAGCCAAAGGTGGCTAACAAGGTTTTTTAAAGTGTTTCCCAAAACATACCCATTGTTTAATCTTGTTTTATACCTGTTTACTGTCACTCATCTCATGCCTCCTCTCCTGCTTGTGGCCCTCTGGCTAAGCCATTGCTTCTGTCCACTATTATTTAGGATATCTGGGCCAAGACACAAGGTCTCCCTGTTGTGTGCCAATCTTTGCCGAACAGGTGGAAGATGAAAGGCATGGAGAGGAGAGCATGACTTAACATTTAGGTATGTGTGCATATACAGCAGTGGTGTTTGGGGCACAGATGGCTGTGGTAATGAATGGCTAAGTAAAGGACAGCCAAGTTTTAGAAGGCGATTATGCAATCACTGGTATGTTGGAACACATATATTAAGGTAGAAATTGGTGTTGGCCCTACAGGGTCATGGATCTGACTGAATAGCTCCTGACCCATATCAGCCCTCCAGAAAATGTTTGATGGATTAATGCTAAATGACATCCTGTGGCAGCATATTATAGGGGGAGCAAAAATGGACAACTACCTCACTATACATTCAAAGGAACCACGTGAAAAGAAAGGTATCAGTAAGTGGGGTCTGTCACCTGGTAAGGGAACATAGTTCAGTGCTGATCCTCAGTATCTTCATTTTTCATTCATGTCCAAGGAAAAGAATTAATGTGAAATATTTGATATTGCAAGCAACCATATAATCTTTCATTGATATGTGAAGCCTACCTAAACTAAGCTATAAACTCAAAGGGAGGGAGGAAGAAAGGAGGGAGGGAAAGAGAGGGAGCCTACCTTAGAGAATAATTATGTACAACATAGTAAAATTCTATACACTCTAGATAGATTTCAAAAAGTTAGGTTTTTCTTTCACTGTAGATTGCTGCCTTAGTCATTATTTCAACTTTGACTTAGTTTCTTTTTAGGCTGAGAGCCTGACGCAGTTCCAGAATTCTTAATGTAAAGCTAGGTGATTAAAAAAAGACACATGGAATACAATTTAAGAGTCTTGTGGCTCGGTAATATTTAGTCAAACTTAAGTTTAATAGCAAAGAGAAAAATATATCACAAAGCAATGGTATTCATGGAAATGAATAACTGGGAAAGCATTCATTTGGGAAGTCTGTGAAATGAAGATGTCTTTGAACAAACAAAACAAAGAAAGGAATTGGAGAGTGAATTGGAAACTCTCTTTTTTACAATTTTTATTAGTACATGTTTGCAGTACATAATTATTACATTCATCATGGGGAGCTGTTACATGCACATAGCATATTAATGATTATTTTTCATTCCCTTCCTAGTCCCTTCCTCTCCTCTTGCCTCCCTCCATCTCTTGGTCCCCTTGAAACTATCTTGAAATAAAAATATTTGACTGTAAATTTGGTTATTTAGAAACTACATGTTCTCTAACTTTGGCTCGTAAACCAGTTTAAAGCGATATGAATTCCCCCATTAAAGTAGAATAATAATGAGAAAATACGTATTGACTTCTTACTGTGCTCTGGGCTCAGTGGTTCTTTGCATCTATTATCTAATTTGATTTTATAATAACATTTTGAGGTAGACTTTCTTTGTAAATCCCCATTTTGCTGATGAGGAAAGTGGAACCTGGATAATTAGTGAACTGCCTGAATTCATGTACCTGATAAGTGGAAAATGGGACCTGAGCCCAAGTCTTCTTACTCTACTTGTAACCATTATGCTGCTATAGATGTACAAATATTCTGAACACTATCAGCAATCTACATATCTGAGGAAGTAAAAACATACAACAAAAGATTAGCAAATAATTAGTAAATCATCTCTTATAGTTATGTGTGCTCATTACTGTTAATAGACCTGGTACAAATGGGCAGTTACATCTGTTCCATCAGTAGGAGTTCCTCTCCATACACAGACATTCCCAATTTTCCCTAATTCTGCTCTCTTTGTCTCCAGGACCGTCCCACAATCAACTACATGTTCACAGACTCACCATGGAGAGCAATGGCTACAGCCTCACTTTAATTAACCAAAATTGGAATTTGAAGCCCCAAATTCAAGACACCTGGAAAGTGACAGTAAAAGTCACAGATAGAAAACAAAAACAGATGGGGGTACAGGAATACAAGGGACATTAGAGCTTTCAAAATACTGCAGCTGCATTATCAGTTGGGACCATACCTCTTTAGTTCAGTGAGTTAGTGCTCTTTGGATGACGGGCACATGTAGCCACCGAACTGCGGATTGCTCCATCAGTAAGAGCTATCATTTACGTTGACATTTTACCACAAGACAAAGTTAGATTTTCCAAAGGAAAGTGTCCTTAAACATTTGTCCAATTTAAAATTACAGACCAAATTAGATGGGCTAACTAAAGCCCTGTCCTCTTATTACTGTGATTCAGAGGTCTTATTACAAAGCTCTCTGCCCTTCCCATGCCCATGGATAAAAGTGGGCATGGCTTTGTTCCTGTGGTGCACTGCAGTGGAGCTCCTGACAGAGCTAGAGAACCCATGCCATTACATGATCCCTAGTGTTGGATGTTGGAGGCACTGCAAACAAACCTACTGAACTTGATTTTTTCCCAGATGTGTTAAACCACTGTGTGAAAGTAAGTTATGCTTATTTGTTAAAGCTTGCACCATTTGATATTGGCAGTTGCCAACATGGTAAGAGAGTCAGAATAAATTTCTTTTTTACATAAAGATGAGCAGATGTTATTTGAAACCCAGTGAAGCAATTATCCCTGGCTTTTTGGGTATAGTGCAAGCTGATACATCAAGTCTTTGGCTGCCACAGTGGATTTGAAATTTTACTGAGTGACAGAACCCTCTGGAAAGCTGGTAAAAACATAGCAGTCTGTGAGTTTAAAAATGGAAATTTCAAAACTTCTATATATTTGCTGATGCCATGTCATGATAAAGGATTATTATAAGCTTAGTATTTTCAAATATATGATGGTTCAAATTAGTTATGTCATGTGCAAATCCTGTTTAGCAAGAAACAAGGTAATATATACTTTTTTGTTTGAGCAAAAGGATGTGATTAGTTTGTTAATAAAATTATAGGTTTGTGTATGACAGACTGAACTCTTTGGTGTTAAGGATTGCCCTTATTCAACTCTCCATCAGATACTGTTTGTCTTTCAGGGCAGCACTCACTTTCTATCTATGGCTATACCCTGGTTGTAGGCCACTGTGAACATTTCTTAGTGTTTTGGTTTTTTATCCAAAAAAAAAAAAGAGGTTTATCTGAAAAAAATTGAGAGTGAAGGTACTGCAGGAGTAATCTGACCTTGAATTGCCTCTCATTTATTCAATATATACATTATTTGCTAACTATTAGTTAAAATCAATCTGGAGCATAGCTCACAAATAATAGTGACAAAGAGGTTCAAAATTGCTGTTCCAGAGGATGCTACCATTCCTTGCCTCCTCCCTCCTTGCCCAGCAGCTACTGATAAACATCAGTTCCATTAAGTGGATATATTCACATCAGTGAGCCTAGGAAAGGAAGAAGAGGGGAAGGCGATGTAAACAGTAGAAGTATATATAACTTTTCAAATACTGGCAACCTTCAAAATATTTAACTCAAATACACTGCTCTTAAATGATAAGAGCCATGATGAAAGGGAACAAGTATCTCATTATGATCATGTTCCCCAAGTGGCAAATCCCACACCATAGTCTGTTTTCCATAAATTCTTACAAGTTATTTTGGTACAAAGTTCCACTGGGAGGCATTTTTGTTGTTGCTTTGCTTAGTTGTACTTTGAATGACTTAATTTTTTTTAAAGTGCATGTTACATTTTTTGTTCTTCAGCATAAAATGGCCTATGCTGTATATTTTCTTTTTATGACAAAGGGTTCTGAAAAATCTAATCAGGTCAATGGCAGATGAACCCATTAATTTATTTCTAAAACCGCTACCACTTTTAAGAATATTATTCAATGATTTGCACTGCATCTTTACATCAGCTTGGTCTACAAATTCTGGTTCAGGGAAATTCATTCTATTCCAATGAACATTTTTTGAACTCTGTAATAGGCATTTACATTCTGGGGAACTTATGGTCCTGTTTTTCTTTTTTTAAAAACAAGATCTTCCTGTGTAGTTGAGGCTGCTCTTGAACTCACTGCATAGGCCAAGCTGGCCTCAAAGTCACTGCAAGCTTCCTGCCTCAGCTTCCTGAGTGCTGGGACTAGAGGCCTGTACCACCTCTCCCAGTTGGTCCCAGTTTTAAGGAGGTAAGTTCTATGAGGAGATTGCAGCACAGATGCACATAGCTCTATAAATCATTTAGAAATATGGTTGTGGAAGGGTGAGGGGAGAAAAGAAGGTAACCCCGGCAGCAGAGGACCCCTCTTCTCCCCCATGCTCTGGGCAGTCTGGGGACAACAGGTGAGGATAGGGAGGGAAAGATGGGTTAGGGCTGGTGGAGAAAAAGTGGGGTGAAAAACAATGACAGTTTTGAAAGTTTGTATGAACCCACTTAGCAAATGTTTAGTCTCAGTAAAATCCAAGGTGAAAATAAGGGTTCTTGTGGTTAAGGTACTTTCAGGCCCAAAGCTTAAACGAAATGGATAGGTAACATTTACAAAGAAAACACTATAAAGTTTCTCTTTTTTTCTATTTTTAAGGACAAAATAGAAGAACAAAATGGAAAATACACTCTTTTGGTTGGTGTTTTTCACCCCTGGATGGACTCTCATTGACGGATCTGAAATGGAGCAGGATTTTATGTGGCACTTGAGTAAAGTCCCCCGGGTTGTGAGTGAAAGCACTTTCTACCTCACCAGCCCCTGGTTTGAGGCAGATGCCAAGATGGTGCCAAACAGAATGTGTGGCATTGAATGTCAGAAGGAACAGCCTGCTCCCAGCCTTTCTGAGTTGGAGGATTCTCTTTCGTATGAGACGGTCTTTGAGAATGGCACCCGAACCCTAACCAGGGTAAAAGTTCAAGGTTCGGTCTTGGAGCCCACTCAGAATAACACCACCAAAGGAGCACCCATTAGGAGAAAGCGACAGGTGTACGGCACAGACAGCAGGTTCAGCATCATGGACAAGAGGTTCTTAACTAATTTCCCCTTCAATACAGCCGTGAAGCTCTCCACCGGCTGCAGTGGTGTTCTCGTTTCCCCGACTCACGTCCTGACAGCAGCCCACTGTGTCCATGACGGCAAGGATTACGTCAAGGGGAGTAAAAAGCTAAGGGTAGGATTGCTGAAAATGAGAAATAAAGGCAGTGGCAAAAAGCGTAGAGGTTCTAAGAGGAACAAGAGGGAAGCTAATGGTGGTGACCCAAGAGAAGGAGCCAAAGAGAGTCTAGAGGAGAGAGTTCAGGGTGGAAGACGAAAAAAAGAATTTGGTGGGGGTCAGAGAGGAGCAGAAGGGAGGCCCTCCTTCCAGTGGACCCGAGTCAAAAGAACCTACATTCCGAAAGGCTGGGCAAGGGGAGGCAGTGGAGACCCCGCCCTGGACTATGATTATGCTCTCCTGGAGCTGAAGCGCGCGCACAAAAAGAAATACATGGAGCTAGGAATCAGTCCAACTATCAAGAAGGTGCCTGGTGGGATGATCCACTTCTCTGGATTTGACAACGACAGGGCTGACCAGTTGGTCTACCGGTTTTGTAGAGTGTCTGATGAGTCCAATGATCTCCTCTATCAATATTGCGATGCAGAGTCGGGGTCCACTGGCTCTGGGGTCTATCTACGTCTGAAAGAACCAGACAAAAAGAAGTGGAAGCGCAGGATCATCGCGGTCTACGCAGGCCACCAGTGGGTGGACGTGCATGGTGTGCAGAAGGACTACAACGTGGCTGTGCGCGTCACTCCCCTCAAGTACTCCCAGATCTGCCTCTGGATCCATGGAAATGATGCCAACTGTGCTCATGGCTAAGAGAAAGCTGGGAAAAGGTTATATATCATCTAAATTGCAGAAGAAAGCCTGTTCTGATTAAGGAGGTCACCTCATAGGTTATACCTGAACTTGAGCCTATCAACAGCATTTCAATATTTTTACAAATTTACTTTTTCAAAATTAGGATATGTTCACACTTTTAAAAATGTTTAGGTACAGATATTGAAACATCAGATGGGTGCCTCAATGCCAAGTATATACTCTTTACACAGTGATCAGTTTTATTTGCAAGAAGATTTTTATAGCCTCTGTCTTCCTAGATATTACACACTCTTTAAAAATACTTCATACTGCTACCATAAAACATGATTTCTTAGTGGACTTAGTCTAAGAAGAATCTAATAGGATGCTAGTTGTGTGTAAAATGTGAAACTGCATATACAAAAGTAGATGCAGTAACGCAACTAGTATCAGGAACGAGAGTAAGATTTACAGTTTGTATTGCTCTCAGATGTGCTTTTTTTTTTATTTTTTCAGTGCTGGGGTTTGAACTCAGGACCTTGGACCTTGCACTTTCGAGGCACAGTGCCACTGAGCTAAATCCCTGGCCCTGTCAGATGGTTCCATTCAGCTCAGACTCTCAGGGTTTAATCTTCTGTTGAGTCTGAGAAATTTAGGCTTTTGATTTTTTTTTAAAGAACTACACATCAGAAGAAATGGCAAACTTTGTAAACAAAAATACTGCTTTAAAAAAGAGAAATTGTAGCCTCTATTTAAAATGGGATACTTTGTTCTATGAAAGAAATTAGATGAGAAATAGGTAAGGTGAGACTTTTTTTTTTTTTTTTTTGGTACAGGGGATTGAACTCGGGTCCTTGCACTTGCAAGGCAGGCAGCGGAACCACTGAGCTAAATCCCCAGCCACAAGGTGAGACATTTTAAAAAGCTTTCATTTAAAACTCAAAATATGAACTTCTCTGCTATGTGTAGGGAAGACATTTCACAGAAGATTATGTATTGTAAAAACCACATTATTTTGTATATACATTTTACTGTGTATGAGGTGCTATATTTTTAAGGCTAGGAATTCTGTAATTTTTGCAAAAGATAACTTTTTCTCTCTTGACAAAGTCTTTTTTCTTTCCTTTCTTTCTTCCTCCCTTCCTGCCCTTCTCCTCCCTCCCTACTTTCTCTCTTTCCATTTTTTTTTTTTTTTTTTTGGTTGTGCTGGGGATCAAACCCAGAGCCTCTGACAGGCCAGGCAAGTGCTCTATCACTGAGTTACACCCCCAGCTCCAAGTGCCACTCTCTTAACAGGACCAGTAGTGTATTATTTTGGTGAATTTTCTGATTAGTAACTTTAGATGTCATTTACTAAATATTGTATAGTTTACAAATAAGATTTTTTGTTTTTTCATACCAGGGATCGAACTCAGGACCTTGCACTTGCCAGGCAGGTGAAACGCCACTGAGCTAAATCCTTGGTCCCACAAATAGGATTTTTAAAGGACAGGATCTCGCTATGTAATTTAGGCTGTCTTTAAACTTACCATAATCCTCCTGTGTCAGCCTTCTGAGTGCTGAGATTACAGGTGTGCACCACATGGCCTGCTACTACAAGTAGAACTTTTATAAGAAAGTTCTGGTTATCTTCCTTAGGGATAAAGGTGGCACACTCTCTCTAGCTATCACATGGCGTAAGCAGGAAGAGTTCAGTAGCTATCCTTGGGCAAAATACAGAGTGGGCATCAATACATACTTCTTGAATTCAGCAAATGTTTGCTGAGTGGCTAGAAATGGGAGTTAATTCAGGACATTATCCTTAAAGAGTTTTATTGACCTGTAATCTCGCACTCCAAAGTTCAGGAATTACAGGCCTGATTTTTGGTCTGCTCTTCCTGGCTACATGCCCTTCTCTCAAGTCATACCCAATTCTGATTTTTGCCAGGGCACAAATTTATTTTAATGATTATTTTTTAGATATGTCTTAACATGAGAGATTATACCCTTGATTAGTATGTAAAGAAGTATTTGATTAGATTATCATAAGTGATTGTAAACAGTGTCCAAAATAGCTGAAATTCAACATAATGCATATTCTTTTGTGTTAAAAATAATTCAATAAAAATTCTTAAATCAGTTATAACTCTTACCGTATCTGTATATGTTTTAAAGAGTTTTAGCAAGTAGTAACTCATTTAATTAAAAAGTGATTTATTTTATTCTAAGCAAATCTCACTGATAAGTATTTTATCATTGCTTCTAGTGGAACAGAGCTATTGACACAAAAATTTTGGTCAAGTTTTATTTTGGGGGGAGGAAATAGCTATAGGATCACTGCAATCAAAAGTATTTCAGGTGAACTGTGCATTTTTACACACTTGTAAACACACATCATCTTCGTTTTAAGATTCTTCAGATATAATTTCTGGGATTTCAGTAAATTCTGAATAACTTAGCATTCTTACTACAACAGTTTGGTGCTTAAGGTTAATATATATTTTCTTAAAATCATTAGTCAATAAACTTGTTCTCTTTTAGACAGGGTCTTACTATGTAGCCCAGGCTGGCTCCAAATTTGTGATCCTCCTGCCTCAGCCTCCCATGTGCCTTGGGTTACATATGCTAACATGCCTACTTTCCAGTATACTTTTCAAAAATACAAAATTTTGTTCACTTGATTTGCAGAAGTTTTGTTGATTCTCTCATGTTCTTTTTACTAAAAGAATCATGAATCTTGTATGACCTATTTAGGACCACCAAACTATATTGTATGAACCAGAAAGTTTTGTTTCACATACTTTTTCTGCTATGCCCATGAGATTTGAAAGTTAAATTGGATTCACTTAGCTAACCATCCTCACACACTCATATATCTACTGTGTCCAAAGGACTATACCAACTTATTTCTTTGTGACTTATCACGGGTTGAATTCAAATAACTTTACAAAATAAGTAAGGTTTAAAGTTGTGGAGTTTTTTTCCTTTACCTAAATGACATTTCTTTTTTTACTTGCTCAGGTGGATATGTGTGAGCAGAATCAACTTCACAATTTTTTCCCTTTTTTATATGCTTCTTAGTTCATTTTGAAAAAGAAATTAAGTGTATGTATGACTGCCTTAGTCCATTTGGGCTGCAAAAACAAAATACCTTAGCCTGAGATTTTATAAATTATAGAAACCAATTGCTCACAGTTTAGGAAACTGGGGAGTCCGAGGTAAAGGTGTCAGCTGATTCACTGTCTATTGAGGGCCTGCTCTTCTCAGATTATGACTTCTTGCTCTATCTTCATGTGATGGGAGCTGAACAAACTCCCTCAGGGTCCTTTTATCAGGGGACTAATCCTACTTATGAGTGGGGAATCACTCAAGACCTAGCCATCTTACTGAGGTCCCTCCTCTCAATATCATTACTATGGAGGAGAGGTGCGAACTTATGAATGGATGAATGGGGTCGAGCACATTTCTGGACCATGGCAATAAACCCAGCCCAGAGTTATAGAATTTCACCCTTAGAATTTTTTTTTTTTTTTTGGTTTCGGGGTCTGGACTTGGGACCTTGTGCTTGCAAGGAACCACTGAGCTAAAACCCTGCCCCATCCTTAGATTTTTTTTTTTTGAGGTGGGGTCTTGCTAAACTATCAGGCCGCCCTCAGAACTCATGATAGCAAGAAATTCTCCTACCTCAGCCTTCCGAGTAGCTGGGACTATAGGCACATGCCACCATATGTGGATAATTCTACTTTTCTTCAGTATTTGGGAGTGAACTATATCCCCAGCCCTTTTTACTTTTGAAGGAAGGTCTTGCTAAGCTGCCCATGCTTGCAGGCCTGCTTCAGCCTTCCAAAGTGCTGGGATTATAGGTGAACACCCTAGGCAATGGCTAATTTTTACTTTCATTATTCATAGATAAAAGAAACCTTTGAAATTTTAATTTCAGAAATAGACTATCAGCCATTCAGAGACCTTCCGGGTAATCTAGCAGCTCTTTGTGGAAGGTAATGAAGGAAAGCTTCTTGCTGGGCTAAGCATCTTTCCTTTACTAGCCCCTCCCCTCCACTGAGTGATGGTGATATAGGGGGAAGAGATGTAACTTCCAAACCTACTAGATATCCAAAACGCTAGTTTGCATTCTCTAAAATCAAAGAATGAATTCTAGGAACAATGGAGGTTAAGAGTAGGAAAAATTTATTGGGAGAAAGAAAGCTTCTGCCTAAGAGAGACAGAAGGGGGACTGAAAAGTGGGTTGCCCACCCACCCCACTTTTCAAAGATGTTTTATACAGCAAAGCCATGTGGTGAGGTGGGTACAAAGTGGGAAAAAACTATGAGACCCAATGGAAATTTACAAGGTGGGCATGAGGTGGGACAAAACCGTGACCAACCAATAAGATTACAAGTATAGTCACCCAGGTAATACTGATTAAATTGGGATCAAATGGGAAGACAAGTCACATACAAGGAATTTCCCATTTAGAGTATCAATCACAGCTATCTATCTCTACGGGAAGCAGTACTTCTTTTCCTTTTTATAATACTGACCAGTGAATGTGCCTCAATTGTTTTCCATGTTGGTTCCTTGCTGTGTTGGCTCCTGGAGGGCTGGCACCTTAAGGGAGTGCCTGTCTACCTGCCAACAAGATATATAATTAATTTACCTATCTATAATATTCCCCCCTCTGAAGAAGTACCCCTAACTGCTGTGAGAGGGCAAAGGGCGAAGACAGTTTTGGCTACTTCCATCTGAAGAGGGTCGTAGTTGTGATCAGCAGTTAGAGTTACTCTACAGAGTCTATCTAAAGGCCCTTGATAGGTGCCAGGCATTGCCATCTTGGTAGCCATATAGCTTTGAGTCTGGAGGAGACAAAAGCCAAAGAAACATTTAAGAATATATGGGCTAAATAATGTCAGCAGGACTGCTATGAATATAGCCAACACAGGTTTGTACTGGGAGGAACTAGTAATAGCCTCCCACAGAAGATAAGGGTAAAGTCCAGGGGACTTTAGAATCCAACACAGAAGTCATATTATATAGTTTAGCAATTATAAGCTGTTTACAAGGTCAATCTGGTGGATCCTGGTAAAAGAAGTCTAGCACATTTGTCATTGGTTCCATTTGTATGACTTCTTGGAGTTGGCAGCTTCTAGGCAAGAATAAACAAAACTTTAAAGAAATTAGAGCATGTATAATCTAAGCATGAGCACACTAGAATGGAAGGGGAGGTTGGGGATAAAGTTACATTTAGATACTATAATAGTGATTGTAACCTGCTGACTCTTAGATTCTTTTATTGATAGAGGTTATGTATAAGTCTGATACTTTGTCATAAATCTCTCTAGTTTTAGCTGTAAGAAGATAAGAGACAATTTGAAGAACAGACCTCCCTAAGAAATTTCAAACTCTAGCTGAGCTGTTGTAGACTTTACCACGGTTTTTTCCTAATGACCCATAACTGTGGTCAGCTACTGGTGTAGCTAGGAACTGCCAGAAGGGGTCAGTGACTGGAGCCCCTTTTTATACCTAGCTTTATTACTATGGCATTATTTTATACCTCTTTTGGTTATTCTTTTCTGCTGGGTGTTTCAGACCAAGTTAAAGTGAGACCAGTATCAATCAGTATGAACCTCTTGCTATCTATCAAGGTCAGTTAAATCTCCTCAGCCATTACTTTGGAACCATGTATACAGCCTCTCAGCTCCTCTGTCAGTGTCAGCCATCAGGACGGGTCATGGCCTTGCTTGACCGTGTTGCTTTCAGTGAAAACATGGGAGATTTTTCCCTCTTTGTGACCCTCCTTTGGCACATGGTACATTTGTCCTCTAGTGCCTAGTAATCTCCCAGCTCAGGAGGTTGAGTAACTTACCAAAGATGTAGGATCCTGTGGGAAAGGTTCCTTTGTGTCTTGGCTCTTTGTTGACCTGAAGGGGCCACGGCCAAAATATTGGCTGTCCTCATAGCCCAGTTACCTTTCTAGTTTTGGTCTCCAAACTTTAGTTCTTGAATACCCAGAAGAGAAGATCAGTGACATAAGTATTTTAGTAGGAGGAGTGAGATTAACTATTATAATTTTATCTGGACATTAAGCACTTTTAAAATATATTTTATCAACCATGGTCATTTTAGAAGTTGAATTGAATACCTCCAGAACATTAACAGACAACAATTACACATTATATAGAAAAATTTAAGATCAAGGGCCACACATAATATTTTAGCATGACAATCATGATGACATCTTTGTAACACTTACATGTCCATCTTAGTACGCAATAGTCTTTCAGTCAAACACCTCCATCTGATCACAAGACATTAAATGACATAAAGAAAACTAATTTGTTATCCTTTAGTAGGATGCCATCTAAAGAGAAGATACATATTGGCCTATAAATACACCTCAGGCATTCATAATGTTTAGCCTCTAGTTTTAGTGTGTGACATTGTCTTAACTGTTTGGGGACTGAACATCCCTAAGTGTGATGACACATGTAACATACATCACATAAGTTTTTAAGAAAACTACTATTTGACTAGTTTTCTCACGTTGGCTTGACATGTACCTCTTACCACAAGTAGCTGGAGTGCAAGAGAAAGGCAGACACCTGAGTCAAAGATCATTACCATAAACAATACCTTAGAAGACCTGTACACCCAGAAGGCATGAATAATATTTAGTACACTATGAACTAACAATGATTATTAGTTATATGAAACCTCATCACTTAATTTTGTTTTATACCAAGAACATTTTAAATAAGACCTTGTTTTTCTACAGAAAATTTAGACCATGACCAATGTATATATATCACAATAATATGTTTAGCAATGTATTTTCCACAAGGCTATGGAAATTATTGGGGTCCTCTTTGTGAACAAAGGCTGGAATAAATTATTTTCCAGGCAGATGCTCCTTTATTTACCAAGGGAAGTCCTGTCTAGTAGTTTTCCTAAGCCCAAGAGTCTTTATTATTATCTTAAAATAATTTTAGACGACCTGTGAGAGCCAGATCATAACAACACATTATTTTTGACCAATAAAAGATTTCTGAGTTATTATATATAGACAACAATATGTACTATATTTGTAAAACTAGTTGATGTTATTTGGATAATTTGGCATGTCTTTAGTGACATTTATCTATAGTTACAGGAAAACATCTTAAAAAATCCAAAATGCAAAAAGAAAAAAGATCAAACACCACAGCTGTATGTGTTGTAACAAATTGAACAGACAGACAAACACACACGTAAGACAACTTGTTTATAAACCAGAGTGTACTCAGATGTATTTGGCCAAGTTGAATTATAATAACTTTTATAATTTTTAGGTTTATAATTATGAAAAAAATTAGTCAGAACTTTGTAAATCAATTAATAGTGATCTCTTGTAATAAGAATCAAAAGGAATAAAAATCTATACCTGTGAAAGCAAAGACCATTTTAAGATGGGCCCTAAACTGACAGTTTATCTGACTGGAATACCCAGCTACACAGGCTTCTCATGGTTGTTTTTAGCCACATGTAACAGTTTCCTCTAAAGGGACAGACTGTTACAAGTAATTTTATCTATCTCCAGTGGGGGTTTTCTCAGGCCAGGTTTGCATGTAGGAGAGACTAGGTGACACTCTTTGGAGCTAAGTATGAATTTCAAACAGTGAGGGAAGAAGGCCTGCCAACACTCCAACCTGCTGTGCTGTAGATGTCTACCTATGACAGTTTTTCCCATTTTGAAAAGAAACAAAGGGAAAGAAGGTATCCCTGTCTATCTCTCTTGTTCTGTGCCCAGTCTAAGGTGCCCCTTAGACTTTATCTCATCCAGTGCCCGTGGTGGCTGACTAGAAGTACAAGGAAGTGCCCAGAGCCAGGTTAGCTATTTTTAACTATTCTCTAATTTTTCCTGAGGGCTGAAAGACAGATAAATATGAACTAAAACTTTTACATTTATTTTTTTGAGAGTTTCAGGATCAAACCTAGACCAGTTTTTCATATGGCCCAGTGATAAATGAAGGTCAGCTTTACTCTGGAAGGATTCCAGGGAGGGAAAACTCACCATTTTGGAAGCTTTGTCTTGAAATCCAGCAGGCACAGAAAAGGGAAGTACCTTGAATCAAACTGCATTATTTCTCAGGAGCAGGGCAGTGGAGAAGGGACAGAAGAGTGCCTTTTAAGTATGGCACAAGAACTAAATCTTAACCATCTCAGGTGCAGAAGGACAATTAAGATTAGGAGCTTTTCCAGAGTGGATCTGCGATCCTTAGCAAAACATGTCTGCAGAGACAAAAGCTATGATTTACTCCTACCGCATTGCCAAGCAAAAAAATCAAACCAATAAGCAAAGAACCCAAATGGCTGCTTTTTGCCTCTTGAAAGAGAATGAAAGTGTTCTAACTATATTGTTTAGGGCTTACCCTTTTATTGAATTACTCTGAATCTATAATATCTAATTTATTATTGAAATACCCTACAGGCTGTTGAGCAGCTCCCTGATGTTGTAGAAACACTCCCAAAGCCATGTCTTACCTTTTATTAACATACAAACTGAAACAGTGTCCTGTAGTTAGGCACTTAGAAGTGCTTGTTTGAACTTCTAGAGTGCGGTCTGGGAATGAGGTCCCCACTTGTCTGTCTTTTGGGTTTTTCTATAAGCTAATAGATGGGTCACACAATCTCACTATATCCTGCTATCTGAAGGCCACAAAAGCCTTTAATTTCCAGGAATCTCCTTAGCTGTTTTAGAGTCTTGGACTGTGGAAAGGAAAGAATTGGTTTAATTCTTTCCTTTCCCCAGTCTTTGGTTTCCCTTAGATATAATAAGGCCTAAATATTTTACCTCAAGGCTGCAAAGGTGTGCCTTAGATCTAGAAATATTATAACCTCTGCCTGTTAGAAAATTCAGCAGAGCAGATGTCTTGGCTAGAAAGCTCTTCTGAGGGGGCATATAGTAGCATACCATCTACATATTGCAAGACTGTGACTTGGGAAAATCTATAGTACTTCCTTTTATCAAATCAGGATGTAGGGATGTCCTATTTTTCTTGATAGTTGACAATTTAAAATAATTAGAGGACTTAGCACTCATGTTTCTTAGACCTTCAAGAATATGTGCCTGAAAATGTCTAATCTCCTATCTGATTGGCAGTGGGGATCTTGTATAGGAACTGCTTGTGTTCTAGTAGAAACCAGTTGTTGCCCTGGCTGCCTGTCTTTTTGAGCTTCCAAAATTAAAATATCTGTCTCTATATGTAGCAGCAACTTGTAATACTACTTGTCTCTCATTAGAAATCAATGTTTGATTTAAGAGCAACATTACATCTTTTTAATCTAGTTCATAGGTCTGAGTAAGTCCTCTAAAGACCTCAATGTACATATCAGGGTCATCTGAAAACTTTTAAGTCTCATTTGGTCTGTCTAAGATTACTGAGAGAAAAAGACATAAACACAGGTAATCCCATATTTGCCATTTACTTCCTGCAAGGGATGTTGTCTTTGAAGGACCTGAACAACTTAGCTAAGGATGGATATAGCCTCATGGAGATTAATTATAGCTGGCCTAGAAATTCCACCCTCAGCACCTGGTGGTTAGGGTGAGGAGTAGCCTCAGGCTTAGAGGTACTGAATGACTTAAGGGTGGGGTGTCTCTCATTTTTCTATGGCCCACATTTCTATTTGAACACAAGCAAGAATTATTTCTTAATGTCAAGAAAATCTCAACATAAGATTATTTTGACCATTTTTTCTCTTTTACAGTATAATTCTAATTGTGAGATAGCATCATAGTACTTTCCTCTGTGTACTTGGCTTTAGGAGGAAGGCCCACCATATGCAGGTGTAGAGAAATATTAAATTGCTCCTTAATATATTTCAAAGGAGTAAGAGGTTCAGATATAGAGTCCCAATTTGAAACAAGAGAAGCAAATATGGCATCCCATAAGTTTTTATTTGATTCCTGTGCCCCCTAGGGCATCCCCCAAGGTTTATACCACTCCAGGGTAGGTAGCTACCATCTGGACAGAGAACCAGAAAAAACCAGACTGGACTGTCTACCCTTTACCAGTGTGTGATCTTATCTTCCTCAGGTAACTCATATCCTTACTCCAGTAGGTATTCTTAAAGTGCAAGTTATAATTGACTTCAGCCATAACAATCACGTTTAGAGAAGGAAGTATTGTTAGCAAACCAAGAGATTTAAACCACTGCTATCTAGTTTCTTGAAGGAGAGAGGAAAATAAGTCAACAGTCAAATTAGGGCACTTTTTCTGCAAAAGAGATTACCTCCAGAGATGGTAAGTCAGAGATTCTGCCCTGGGCCCTAGGGCAGAGAAAGCGCTGAGAAACTTTTGTTATCTATCCAGTCATTTAGGCAACTTTTATTAGCAAGACAAGGCTACTTCCTTAAGGTCCATTTTAAATTCACCAAGTATTTGAAACTCAAAGGTCTTTTTAGCAGCCACAAGCAACATAGTAAAGGCACCTTTATCAACTTTCTGTGCATGCATGAATGAAGAGAAAGGCTGGCTAAAATAGTCTCATATTCTAGTTAATGAGTAAAAACACAAATGCAAGTCACTGATTGCTATTTTTCCTAGTGTAAGACAAAACAGTTGTTGCGAGTTGCCTTAAGGGAGGCCCTGTCTACCTGCCAACAAGATATCTAATTAACTTACCTATCTATTATCTATAATAATGGGACTTGAAACATTTTGCTTTTTTTACAGTTTTTGCTTTACTTAGAATTTAAACTACTCTGAACCCAGATTCCAGATCACAAATCAACATAAACTCAAGGGACAGAAGAATAGAATGTACTGGAGTATACAGTACCAAAGAGAAGGTTGAGGACACATGATTGTTTTTCCTTAAGACTACTTTGGTTCAGTTAGAGAAATTTATAGTTAATAATCATAGAAGACACCACTGTTAAAATATTTTCTTTATATCTTAATATCTTTATATCTTTATCTTAACCTTAATTTATCTTTATATCTATATCAAAAATGCTGTTTATTTTTCATTTTAAAGATTAGAATATACTTAGATTCTATTGCCAAAGTATCACTTTATCAAACAATTGCCTAAAAGTAGAAGTGTGGTATCTTTGAGATGGGAATGATTTTTGTATTCTGCCACTGCACTTTGAACATTTACTTAAAAGGCTTTCTTTGTGGCTTGGGAAAATAAATGACACTATTGCACCCAGCAAATGAGCAGTTGTGCCTCTTTTTGTAGGCCAGTATGTGAGTGATGTGGTTCTATGAACGGATATCCTGAGCTGTCATTGGCCCACAAATAGCATCTGCTTGTTTGTTTGTTTGTTTGTTTTTTCGGTACCAGGGATTGAATTCAAGACCTTGTGCTTGGCAGACAGGCATGGTGCCACTGAGCTACATCCCCAGCCCAAATAGCAGCATTTGTACCTCCAAATGACAGCCAGGGGGCTTTGGTGGAAAGTAGTATGTCTTAATGTCATAGGGCCACCTTTTTATGATTAGTAACTTTCTCAAAACTTAGGCAAAATACTCTGTGGTCTTCCAATTGTTATTTAGAAAGCCTCTCTTCTGTAGAACCACATATAACATTCAAATAGAACAACATACTGTGGGCTCAGTGAATTTATATTTCCCTTCACCTATTGACTTCCAAATTTGGCTGTTACAGAAATGACTTAGAGCAGTGACCGTGAATCTTTCAATGATATCAAATGGCCTGCTGTGGCATGCATACCATAGGTTTGCCATCACTGAAAAGCATTATTTTAGAAAGCCAGGTTCTAGAGCCCCACCAAGACTGGCCCTGGAATCCCTAAGAGTGGTGCTCACAAATCCGTGTTTGATTAAAGTCTCTAAGTAATTACAGTGGCACCTTGGTTCACGAATTTAATTCTTCCCATGATTCTGGTTGCAGAATTTGTTCCATGATTCAAGTAACCAGAATCATGGAAAAAATTAAGTTTGCGAACAGAGGTACCACTGTATTATCAGCCAAGGCTTGGCAATAGATAGGCTCCTGTCATAGGCTATCTTTTCTAAGTGAATTGTTCTCTCAATCTCCTGCAGCTGTCTTGTCATTGATGGTTGTCTTTTTCTTCTAGGTTGGTTGTTTTCCCTAGTAAATTATTTTAAATAGTTTGGGGAGAAGAGCGGTGGTGTAAACTATCAAATATGTACACAGCACTTTTTTCAGTATTTATATAAAATGGAAATAAATTTTAGTAGTAACTGTTATAATACTTTTTCTCTGAGAAATGAGTAAAATTATAGAACACTTAAGTGTTTGGTTATTTTAAAAATCAAAGACAAAGCTCAATTTTATTTACTTCCTAGAAATTAGATACTATATTTGCTTTTTATAATCCATTCCACAATATAGATAAATATAGTTCAACAAACTTTTATTGAGTTCAATCTTAGGCACCTAGGATACAGATTTAAGTTCTACATTCTACCTCTCCTCAAATAATTCACAATTTAGTAAGGAAGTCAGATACACATATAGAAAAAGTAAATATTTATAAGGCACATTTATAAGGACAGTGAAAAGAATCAGCTCTATCAGGATAGACAGGTATGATGAAAAGAAAGATTTCCTAAAAGAGGTGACACAAGTTGGTTTTTTTTTTTTTTTGTACTGGGGATCAAAACAAGTTGGGTTTTGAAGAATGAGTTGCAGCTTGCTACCCTATCACAGGAGAACAGAGGGTGTCCTCAGGGAAGAAATAGCCTATAAAAAGCTGTGAAAAAGTGACTACACAGTGTATTTAGCTCAGTATTTTGAAATTGCTACAGGAAATTAGTGCCCCCTAGTGGTAAGGGATGGCAAGAAACGAGGCTTCCAAATTAGATTTGAACTAGGTCAGTGATGGTGAACCTTTTAGAGACCAAGTGCCCAAACTGCAACCCAAAACCCACTTATTTATTGTGAAGTGCCAACCCTGCAATTAAACCTGATACTGAGGTTTAGTTTAGAAAAAAACTTATCTGATGCTTGGCTGGTGGGACGACTTGGCTTGTGTGGTGACAGAGGGCTCTGTGTGCCCACTGTGGCATGTGTGCCATAGGTTTGGCACCACTGCACTAGGTTATGGATGGCCTTCAATGGAATCCTATAACATGCAGACGTTGATGCAATTTTTAAAGTTAGAATAACACAGTCAAGTAGGATTTTGAGGGAAGCCCTCTGGCAGCACCATTTAGGCTGGGCTGGGGTGAGTTTGGATACAGATCAGAGACAAAGAGCCCAATGAAGAAGTTGATGGAGCTGCTGAGCTAAGGAAATGGCAATGAGAATGGCAGGAGAAGGCGATTTGTGAAACACACAAACAGCAGAATGTTTGGTATATTATGTGGCTATTGAATGCAGGAGACAGAGTTGAGGGTGTCATGCCACCCAAACTCCCGGCTGGGGAGACTAGGTGGTGAGACCACGATCAAGATACAAAAACTAGACATGAGAAGAAGATAATGAACTCACTCTTAGACGTGTATGTTAAAAAGTGCTATATTTCCATTAAAAGCCTGATAACACCCATACTTAAAGCAGTGACAAAAAAGTTTAAAAATTATGTGGTTCTATAAACTCATTAACATATAACCAGTAATTATATTTTGTTTTGACAAATATCAACTGTACCTTTGTTTTTCTGCTCTAAATGAAATGCTCTTTTACAATTTAGCTTTGAAGCCATAATTTTTTTACCTTGAGAGATATGAGAGATGTGAGAGAATTTGTAAAAATCTGATCCTAAATTTATAGGTGAAATACTATATACACAATCATAATTCCATTTCCTGTTTTTCAATAAGTTTAAAATCCACATGTCCCAAAGTTCAGATGATTTAAAAAGTAACTTCAGCTTTTCTTGGGACATTATTTATAGACCATTTCAGACTGTAAGGTTTAATTTCTTGTTTTGGCTTAAAAAATACAATTACGAGTAATAAAATTAGTTAACATACCCCAAAGATATTTCCTGCACCAAAGGAGAGAGATGAACCATATGATGTAGGCTATTGGAAGATAATCTACTGTTAAATACTGGTTTATCAACAGAGTATGACCATTAAAAGGTGATTTTCTCCTCATCCAATAAGGACATCTTTGTAGGGCTCTGCTCCTTTGTGGGTTGCTGTCTATAGGCCTTGCTGCTGTTCCATGCTGTAGTTCTTGTAGCACAGACTTGCTCAAAATTATCTCCATCCTCCAACTCTGATGGCTGCAGCTGCACCACACTGTTATGTTAACTCTAGATATTTTTATCTTCAGTAGCATCTCTCATATCAGTCTACATCATCACTAAATAGTTCTTGGTTAAAAACATCACTGTCAATACAGTTCATTCATTAAACTTTTGATTTCTAAGTAGGAACACTTTCAATTCTGTCACTGGCCCAAAGCATCCATTATTACCATTTATTTATGTTTTTAAGCTGTCATTAGATATTGGGAACTGTGTCAAAGAAGGAGGTTCCAGAAAATGGAGTGTACCTCTGTGCTGGAGGCTGTTTGTGCCTGGTCCAGACACCATTTCCCAACTGGTGGTACAACATGCCTGCTCTGTGTTGAATAAATGTGTTTATCTGTGGAACGGACACATTTACTATATTTCAAAGCACATTTAGTACTCCTGGTGACTGTGACTTATTAAGGAATATTATGATCAATTACTATTTTAATACTTTTGTCTCTTTTATCCTTTAGTAGTCTTACAATTAAGGGGAAAAAAGAGAACAAAATCTATAGTAAAAATAACCACAATATTTTTTTTTAAACCAGCAATATTTACTGAGCACTACTTTGTGCCAAGAATTTTCCACTCATTATCTCACTTAATAATGCATACATAGATAGAAATGTTCCCCATTCCCCAGATGAGAAAACTACAGTTTAGAGAAGTTTAGTTCCTTGCCTAAGCTAACAGTGGGTGTTTGAACAGAGATTCCCTTCTGTGTAGTCTGAGGCAGGACACACATTCCTACATAAGCCCGAGTCACTTAAAAAAATAAAGTGGGGGCATTAGAGGTAGGATTTTAGAAAACTGCTCAACAAATAATGGTGGCTGTGAGGCTATAATGTTCATAGACAGTTATACCCTTGCAATCATCACAACATATACAAAATGATTCAAATCTTTAAATCAGGATGAGTATTTAATAGGTGTAAATACTATTAAAATGTGCAAAGAACTATTAAAACTAATAAAATAGAACCACATGATCCAGCAAGTGAAATATGCCTGGCAAAGAAAAAGTATCACATAATGTCACTTACATATACAATAAAAAAGAAGTCAAACTCACATAAGTAAAGTAGAATGGTGACTATCAGAAGCTGGGAGGTAAGGATGGGAAGATGTTGATCAAACAATGCAAAGTTTCAGTTTAGGAGAAATAAGTTTTTGAGATCTATTGCACAGCATGTTAACTTTAGTTAATAATAATGTACTGCACATGTTAAAATTGCTAAGAGAGGCTGGGGATTTAGCTCACTGGTTTCGCTGCCTGCTGTGCAAGTGCAAGGACCCAAGTTCAATCTCTGGGACCCCCCAAAAAAAATTGCTAAGAGAATATTTTTTGGTTTTGGTTTTTAATGTTTAAATTGACAAATAAAAATTATATAAATTTACTGTATACAACATGATGTTTTGAAATATGTATACACTGCAGAATGGCTAAATTAAGAACTATGTATGTATTGTCTCATATACTTACTATGGGAGAATAAATTCTAAATGTTTTCTCAGCAAAAAATAAGTTTATGAGGTGATGGATATATTGCTTAGCTTGATTTAATCATTCCACATTGGATATGTATATCATAATACCACTATATATCCCATTAATATGTGTAATTATGATTTTTCAATTAAAAATAAATAAAAAACAACTCTACTAACATTTGGAAACAAAAGCACTATATGAAGCTTATTTTTTAATAATGAGAAATAAACAGCCCACCAGTGTTCAGATCAGTGGAGACCTCTAAGAACTGACAGACTTGAGTTCATTCCTCATGTGCTTACCTGGCATCTCCAGAAGTCCCAGTCATTAAGAAACTGGAGGAGATATTTCCTGCCTTTGAGGCTCAGAATGGCCCAGCAGTTGACAGTTGCTGATTATAATGCAATATGTTTAGTACCACAAGGTGGGTGAGGGTTGTGCTCTGGGGAAAATGTAGAGGGTAGAGGTAGCATGTAGAGTCCTGGCAGAGTCAGGAAGGAAATTTCAAGCAGCAGGCCCTGTGTGGGCCAGCACAGTGCCTGGTATCCCTTTGGATTAGTTGTGGTCATACACGGAACTATGTGCATGAATTGTGTGGAGGCATGTGGTGGGAGGGCTGAGGCAGATGTGAGGCCAGAGAGGTGGGTAAAGACAGTATCTAAACACTCACCAGGTGGAAGAGCACCATGAGTAAACTGGACCTGTCCTAAAAATTACCCTAGGAGGTTATTTTTTTTAGTACCTAGAGGACATCATCCAGTATCTCACAAAGACCACTCTTACATGGACATAATCTTACCAAAACAAAGTCCTAATGTCTGACTTTAAACTAACATTCATATAGCTCATAAGAATTTATACTGCATGAGCCATTCAATGAAGAAAATCAGCTTAATAAAAGTGCAATATTAATCTTAAAATTTTTTATAATTTAAAACAAATTTTATTATGTGACCACAAAACAATATCTAGTTAAACTGAAATCTATAAAGACATACTATATGCCACACTTGATAGCACATACCTGTAATCCCAGGTACTTGGGACACTGAGGCAGGAGGATTATGAGCTTAGGGCCAGCATGGTCAATTTAGTGGGATCCTGCCTCAAAAACAACAAACAGAAAAACAAACAAACAGGGCTGGAGGGTGTAGCCAGGTGGTAAAGTATGAGACTATGCATGTGAGAGGCCCTGGGTTCAATGCCAGGATGAAAAAAAAAACTGTATCACAATTTCAAGATGTAAATCCCAGGTAACTAAGGGAAAGGCAATTTAAAAATAGACACAAAAATATACTTCATATGGGAAATACTTATATTTGAGATTGGATTTTTCTTTTCCTAGTGGTGGGGATTACTGAATCCAGAGCCCTGCACATGGTGGGCAAGCACTACACCACTGAGCTATCCCATTCAGCCCCAGTACTGGACTACTTTTTGAGATGTTATAACAATCTAGCTATAGGGCTAAAGTCACTTAATTTTATTAAAATAGACTAACCTAGAATTTGTGTAAGAGTAATGTGCATGCAAGTATGTTTATAAACTAGAATTTAAAGGCATATTATTTTTCATATTCTAAGGAAGATTCTTATGAAAACTATTACAAGACTTTAATTACATGTTTTAAAAGAAACTTTACCTTAAAAGTAAACATGTATTTTAGAATATGGAACTTCAGTTTAGTTGGCAGCAGCAATGGGATCACAAACTTAGTGACAGCTCATTAAAGTTGCTTTTTCTCCTTTAAAATTTATTGTAGGCAGAGGAGGAGGCTTCCAGGCTGCAGTATCACTGCTCCCAGCGCAGAGAAGGTGAGCCGCAGGGGTGCCTGCAGCAACACCCTGCCTTCATTGAAATGAGAAGATACATAAACAAGCCTCAAAACCAGACTTTCAGATCACCTACAGCAATCCCAAAGGGAAACAAGATGGAACACACTGATACTCAACCACCAGGACTCCCTGAACTGGCAACGAAAGAGGATCTGGGAAAAATGAAATCAGAAATAATTTCTCAGATAACAAAGAGATTGTGCCAATAGTGTAAGACATGGTTAATATATCCAGAGAGGACACAGATAAAAAAATAGAGGACCTGAGGAACATGATGGAATCCCAACATAGGAAACAAATGGAATCCATTAAACAGATGCAAACAGATTTCCAGGAGATTAAAAACTCCATTGAAAGTTTATGCAGCAGAAGGAGCCAATGTGAGGACAGAATTTCA
>NW_004624799.1:11022641-11044454 GCF_000247695.1 Heterocephalus glaber | reverse complement strand
TCTATTTCTCATTATTCTTCAAATTAAGCAAACAATTGATGCCAAAATTGGTATAGTCTAAAAAAATTTATAGTATAGAAAAACATTTGCCTTAAGTAATAAATTACATTAATTTATTTCTAAAGCTTTTAGCATACCAAATAAGATTTTTAAAAATCTCGGTAGCATTCTAGTTCATTAAAACAAAAACATTCATTTTGTAAAAAAAAGAGGTGTTAAATATTTGCAGATACACTCAACCATAAGGAAACATAATAAATTAGATCCATCTTAAATTTAAGTACATAAAAGTTAAAGTTATTCCAACCTATAGGCCTCAAACTGTCCTCACACCTCACTAAACAATGGTAGGCAGGGTTCCTTAGTTCCAAGCAGAACAGAAAACCTCTCCTGAAGCCAGTGGAATAGTAAGACTGCTAAGGTTGGGGCTTTTCACATTCTAAACACATTTCACATTTTAATATCCACCATTTGTTTGCCTTGGTTACTTATGGTTTTGGAGGAGTCAGAGTGAAGGTGAAAGCAAATTTTGGAAACTCATGGAGAAGGAATTTAGAGATAGATTAAAACATACTCAGAAAATTCAGAGTAAATATGCTCTGGATATGATGATATAAATGCCAATTTGGTAAGTTAAAAATATCACAGGAGTAAAGCCATTTACTAACATCATTAAATGTTATTTGAGCTGTTTGGTTTAGTTTGCTCAGCATGTAGCTACTAAAGTTATAATTTGGTGTTCTGATTCTATCCAAGTCAATTTCTCATGGTGAAAAGCAATTTGATTCCAAATATACCTCTACCTTGCCAGAGGAATCAAGAAAGTGACTCATCAGTATGACTAGTAATATTAGCAGCAAAGCAGTTTGACAGAGTTTTTCAGCATCATTGTAAAAGGAGGAGGCAGCACATGGTATAGTAAGGAATTTGGCCACACCTAAAGACAGGTTTTCCTTTTCTTTCCCTAGTAGGTATTCTCTAAATTCTTATGTTTTCCTGAGTGACAAGAGGGTTTTTTATTATTCCTGGTGGTGGGTTCCTGAAACTCGCAGGATAGTTTAAACCAACAAGATGACTCATGGGGCAGGGTGCTGGGCTTCCATAGTTTATGCTAATAAGGTGACTCAGAATGGTCAGGCAATCAGACCAACCATATGATTAGATGGTTGGGTTTGTGGGTCAAATAAAACCAGCCTAACCTGCAGGCAGAGAGTTGAAGGTTGACTTCAACACATGGGCAATAATTCAATCAATTTTACCTAAACCTTAATAACTCTACAGTGACTTTCTGAGTTGATAATACTGTTCTGAGTTGATAATATTGTTTGTATTGTCAAACACTGATTCCAGGAGGGGAACACATCTCTGAAGACAAAGAAACTTCATTCTTAGAACTCTCCCAGTTGTCATCTACTGTCTCTTCCTTTAGCTGCATCTAATTTGCATCCTTTCACTCCAATAATAGGTAATTATAAATTTAGCATTTTCTTGAGTTTTGTGAGTCATTCTAGGAAACTGTCTAATCTGAGGGTGGTCATTGAAAACCTCAACTTTATAGCCAGCTGTTCTGAAATGAGGGTGGCCCTGGGGATTCCCAATTTTGTGGAGGTGTTTGAAGAAAGAGGATTTTTGTGGTGTCCATTCCCTCAGGCTCTGCAGTTTGGCAAATTCATTATTATTGGTGTAACAAGCCTGGGGCACATTTGAAAGCATGGAGGACTGTGCCTTGAACCTCTTGGGCTAACTCTGGGAATATGTAATGTATGCATCAGAAGCACCTATTTATGGGGAGACACATGCTGTGGATGTCCTAAATGTTTGAATGTTCTAAACCATTTTGAATTAAGAAAAAGAAGAATAAAGAGATCTTAGGAAAGTTAGTTGTTTCTACCATTTTTCTCTAAACTTCCTATTTTTGTCAATCGGTCTCCTAGGCTCCTTTCGTTTTTGAGGTAACAGAGATCAACAGTACAGAAGACAAAAACACCTTTTAAAGAGCTAGCCACATGAAAGTTTTATACTTTTGAGTTAATGTCACTTTTTTTGTGGACATTAAGAAACTACCTGTGTGCCAGGTACAGCTGGAGCTCCGAAGGGTGGCCTCATCATGGGCTGGGCAAACATGACTGGCTGCTGAGGCATCATGGGCATGCCTGTCCCAGCAGGAGGCTGAAAAGCAAGAGTGGCTCAGAGCAGGAGTGGAAGGCACTAGGCTAAGACCCTGACATGTATGGCATTTACATGCTTCTGACAATTTTTGAGAAATCCAGGTTGGTGAGAAACTGTAATTAGTAATTTTGAATTCTGGATCCTGAGGCTGTCAGATGGGAGAGAGGCATGGAGGGAGAGTTGGGTATGGATTACAAGCCTGGCTGGCCATACAGCTTCCTCATCCCAATGGGCATTGTTGCTTATTTATTTTCTGTTAGTATAAGTCTTGAAGAGATAAAAACTTGTTTTATTATGGAAGATGACCCTAAAATTTCCTGGTGATAGAAGTAAAAAGTCCTGGCATAGTGATTAATGCCTAATTTTATGACTGAGCTAAGATTGTTTAGTAAATATTATTCCAAAAATGAGATAACAATGTACTATAACTTGATGGTAGAATTTAAGTATTTTAGAACTGATTTTTATCATTTCTTGTTTAGGCTAATTAAGGTCTAAAGCAAATGACTTAATTTTTCAAGTACACTGTGTTTTGAAAATAATTCTGGAGTACTTGTTATTTTGGGATTTGGCAAAGAACACAGGACAAGTCATCACTCACCATTCCAAATCCAGTTCCAGGCTGTCCAACAGATGGGGCCCCGGCCACAGGAGGAACTGAACTGGTTGGAGGTACAGCTCCTTGCTACATACCCATACCCACAGAATGACACAAAACATACATGCCCACAAAACAACAAACAAAAAGAACCAACATAATTAGTTTTAAAATGAAAGGATATAATTTTGTGTGTATATCAAATTTGTGTATATGAATATATAAAGAAATCTCAAATTTTAGTTCTAAGTTAAAAAATAGTTCTAATTCCATGCCAGTGATACAAACAAGGTTATCGAATTGATGTTCACTCTTAGTAGTGCTATTTGTACATACTTGCTGGCTTGCTTCTTATTTACAACGTTGGGCTTCCTTCCTCAATCTCCTTATGCTCACTCTCACATCTTTTCCTATCATTATAAACTCTGACAAGTATCAGATTAAACACTGGGAGGATCCTGCTTTCATTTACATTTCGATGTTGGTTTCCATCCCTGCCTTCTATTTTTACACTATTATTTTTCTTATACTTGCTTCTTTCTAATTTTTGATTATTGTACATATGCACAAGGATGAAAATTAATTCACCATGTAGAAAACATTCACTAGACTGCACTTAACATAACATGCACATAGCATTTCAGGTTCAGGTCTAACAGTTTCAGTCACACATCAAAACACCCTAATAGTTCCCTCTTGTTTAGAAATTTAACCCTACTATAATCTCTTAAATTTAACCATTACAGCAAATCCTAAGAAAGAAAACACTGTAGTGATGTCGGCAAAAATGGTAGACCAAGGAACTCCAAAAGTCTCATTCAGAAAAGCAATTAAAAATAGGGAATAATTGTCAGAGTGAACTCTTTTGGACTCTGAAAACTAAAAACTTGAAGCAAGCTATGAAACACTTATTGAAGAAAATCAGCTGAATCTTGTTAAGAGCAATGAGCTTTGTGGTATTTAAACTTACCTTAATTTCATCTTCTGCTCTGTAGCTTAGATGTAGTCTTGAAAATAACATCACACATTCCCAGTAAGAGTACCAAAAGGCACAGAATATATTTCATTCTTCATTAAAATTACTTTTTGTTTTTTGTTTTTTAAGACTGGGTCTTGCTATGTAGTTCAGGTTGGCCTTGGACTCACTATGTAGCCCAGGCTGGCCTCAAACTCATGTTGATCTTCCTGCTTCAGCTTCCCAAGTGCCAGGATTACAGGTATGTGCCACCATGGCTGGCTGTTAGAATTATTAAAACAATTATATAGTGGTACCTCAGTTCATGAACTTAATTTGTTCTACGATTTTGAAAAGATGGTCACATTTGTGTTTGTGTGGGAAAGGTGGTTGCAGCTGTGTTTGTCACCCGAAGCAAAGTTTGCAAACAAAAACAAAATTTTGCAAAACACTTGTTTGTGAAGCAAAGTGTTTGCAAGCAAAAGCATTCATGAACTGAGGTACTAGTGTAGTTATTATGACTACTTATTTGTTCTCTGGAAAGAGTGACTCAAAAGTTTTATCTTTGTCTCTTCTAAGTGGAAATGTACTTAGGACTGAAGTCATTATCTGAAGACACTTATGGAAAATATGTACAGGCAAATGTTTTAGTTGCTGCTATTCAAGACAGTGGATAACAATCAGAACAAACAGTAAGCTAAACAAAAAGCCTGAGAAGAAAGGCTGGAGGATGAGGAGTTTTGTGGATTAGAGTGTGAAAAGCTCAAACAGATCCCTGGGTATTTAAAAGATCATGTACATGCCTGAGTGTGCATATGCCCAGCAAAGAGTTAAAGACTCAAGGGCTCACCTCTGGCTAACTGTGAGCCTCGAAGGCTAAGGCAAGTCAAACCTGGATGAGTTTAAGGACAACCCAAAATACATATGGACCACTGTTCAATCATTAATGGACCACTTAGCTAAAGGCACAGAGACTTCAATGATCACACATGACAAGGTACACACAGACTTTACAGAATTACTTCAGAATGATCACTAAACAAACAACTATAATTTGAGTATCCCTCATCCAAGATGTTTAAGACTAGAGATTTTTCAGATTTTGGATTTTTTCACATTTTGGGATATTTACATATATAGTGAAATATCTCAGGGAAAGGATCCGAGCATGAACACAAAATTCATTTATGTTTCATATATATCCTATACACCTAACTTGAAGGTAATTTTATGAAATATTTTTAGTATATCTGTGTTTTTTAATTTTTAAGTTTTTATTAGTACATGTTTACATTACATAATGATTACATTTGTTGTGGGGAGTGGATACATGTACATAGTAGATCACAGTTCTTTTTCTCATCTCCTTTTCCTCCCCTCTCTCCACATTCCTTCCATCTCTTGGTCCCCTACCCATTTGAAAAATATCTCCTTACTTCCTATAATCTGTCTTTTATTTTGCTCTTTAATTATATTTTGGGTTTCTCATCTGCCTGTATTTTGACTGCATCTCATCATACGGAGTCAGGAGTATAATTTTCTACTTGTGGTACCATGTTGGGCCTCAAAACTTTTACAAGTTTTGAAGCATTTTGGATTTCATATTTTCAGGTTAGGGATGATCAATCTATACTACACAAAGTGTCAATGATAAACTCTATGAAGAAGGTAAAATTTGAGTTTCAGCGTTGCCACATTATACAATTAAAAAATAACCAAGTTTCATCAAGACATTATGAGACATACAAAGATACAAGATATGACCCATTCGCAGGAGAAAAATGTCAAAATCCCACCTTAAGAAATTAGAGAAAAAGAAAAAAAAAGTCCAAAGTAAGCAGAAGAAACATAACGAAATGAAGAATATAAAGACAGAAGATGAGATCAAATAACAAAAAGTTGGCTCTTTAATAAACTGAAAAACTTTTAGCTTGACATAGTAAGAAAAAAGAAATTCAAAATCAGGAAAAGTGGGGACATGACTACTGATCTTACAGAAAAAAGGATTATAAGGAAATATTATGAATAATTATATGCCAAAATATTATATAACTTAGATGAAATGGTCAAAATCCTGGAAAGATACTAACCACAAAACTGACTCAACAAGAAATAGAAAAATTGGAATATACAACAAAGAAATTAATCATAGTAAAAAGCCATCCATAAAACAAAGCCCAGAACTAGTTTGCTTCACTGACAAATTCTACCAAGTATATAAAGGAGAATTAGTTTCAATTTTTCTCAAGCTTTCTAAAAAATGGAAGGGGGAACACTTCTTATTCTTTGTTGCCAGTTGCCCTGATACCAAAGCCAGACAAAGTTATCACAAGGAAAAGAAAACTGCTTTATGAACATTGTTGCAAAAGCCTCATCAAGCATACTGAATCCAGCAGTGTATTAGAACTGCACATCATAACCACATGGTATTTATCCCAGGAGTGCAAGGTTGGCTTAATACATGAAAATTAATCTATGCAATATACTGAATTAGTAGAATAAAAAATACACAGTTGTAGTGAATTCTTATATTTTTATATTGTCTCAACACCCATTTTATTTTATTTTATTTTTGGTACCGGGGATTGAACTCGGGTCCTTGCACTTGCGCAGCAGGTGGCGAAACCACTGAGCTAAATCCCTGGCCCAACACCCATTTTAAATATGTTTAACTTCAGTTTTCTCCCTCCTCTCAGTTTCTTGATGTGATCAATTCAGATATCTACCTTATAGTATTAGTAAGTTAACTAGATATCTTGTAGGCAGTTAAGACAGGGCCTCCTTTCAAGGCATCAGTCCTCAAAGCCTCAGTCCTCAAGGTGCCAGCCCTCCAGTAGCCAACACAGCAAGGAACCAACATGGAGAACAACTGAGGCACATTCACTGGTTAGCATTATAAAAAGAAGAGGCATTACTTCCCCTAGAGATAGCAGTGACTGATATTCTAAATGGGAAATTCCTTGTAGGTGACTTGTTTTCCCATTTGATCCCCATTTAATCAATATTACCTGGGTGATTGTACTTACAATCTTATTGGTTGGTCATGGTTTTGTCCCACCTCATGCCCAGCTTGTAAATTTCCACTGGGTCTTATAGTTTTGGCCCACTTTGTACCCGCCTCACCACATGGCTTTGCTGTATAAAACACCTTTGAAAAGTGGGATGAGTGGGCAACCCACTTTCTGGTCTCTCTTCTGTCTATCTTAGACAGAAGCTTTCTTTCTCTCAAATTTTTCCTACTCTTAACCTCCGTTGTTCCTAGAATTCTTTGATTTTAGAGAACACAAACTAACGTTTTGGATACCTAGCAGGTTTGGGAGTTACATCTCTTCCCCCTATATCACTATCACCTTCTGGTGACTACCTCTCTGTGGGACAGCTAGATAGAACCTACTTGATTTACCTCACTGCCCCTCACATCATACATGGACTGCGCAGGCATGTTGCAATGATGCTCCCAATCACACTGTGACTCCATGGGACTCATGCCTCTTTGCTATAAACCCACCAATTAGGACTTCCCTTGGGAGACCTACTTGAGTAACATCCTAGACCCTAAAAAAGGCCCACAGGTTTCCATTTTTCTCTCTTGCTCCCCACCTACTGGTTGAACATATGCATCTTGGAAGGCTCCTCTCTTCTCATTAGCCTTGAGAAGTATGCTGCCCTTTCATTTCTTGGAGCTGTAATAAAATTGCTCCTGCTATTTCACTGCATTTGTTGTGCTGCCTTTTCCATGTCTTATCTGACTTGACATACTGGAACCTAACTTTGTTTCAGATCAATGCTCTCCTAGAGAGTAGCTATCTTGCTTAGAATAAACTATACCCAGGTCAAAAAAGAGCCTCAGGGATATCTGACAGTAGAAACAAATTTTCTGTGAGAAGGACATCTATTCATGGGTCAGATATTTAGGCACTAGGTTATCTCAAGGATGAAGTAGTCTATGAAAGGCACACTGTAAATATCCACAGCTACCTTCCCTGAGCCCCATCAAGGCAGGACTGAAGCTTATGACCATGTTTCCTAAAAGAAACCTCAAAGTCAAATTAGAAAAAAATCATAATGGTCACCTTGATAGATGTACAAAAAGCTTTTGATAAAATCCAACATCCTTTCATGACAAAAAAGTACTCAAGTAGTAAAAGAAGGGAAATTTCTCAATCTGATAAAGGGTATCTACAAAAACCCTATAGGTAATATCAGACTTAGTGGTGAATTATGGAAACTTTCCTCCCTATGATCAAGACAAGGGTGTACTGGAAATTCTAGTCAGGGCAAACAGCAAGAAAAAGAAAGAAATAGCACCCAAACTGGAAAGGGAAGAATAAGACTATCTCTATTCACAGATGAATAGAAAACTCTGGAGAATTCAAATGCAAAACTACCAAGGTAATAAATAATTTCCCAAAGTTGCAGAATAAAAGATCATTATGCAAAAATAAGTGCAGTGTTCAGTTTAAGCTAGCAACAAACATTTTAAAAATGTAATCATGAAAATCATTCCATTTATAATATCTAGAATAAAATGTTTATGAATAAACTTAACAAAGGGAGTGTAAATTTGTACACTGACAACTATAAAACATTGCTGAAAGAGATTAAAGAACTAAATAAATGTTAAGACAATCTTGTGTTCATAGACAGGAAGACATAAGATTGTTAAGATAGCCATAGGTAAACATCAAAATTTCAACTGGCTGTTTTTGGAAAAATGGACAATCTGAAACTAAAATTTATGTAGAGATGCAATGGTAATCAGAATATCCAAAACAGTCTTGAAAAAGAACAAATTTGGAGAATTTATACTTTCTAGTTTCAAAACTTAAGTTATATCAATGAAAACATTCTGGTCCTGGCATAAGAAAAAGCATAGAGATCAACAAAACAAAATAAATAGTCTGGAAACAAATCCATACACTAAGGCCAGTTGATTTTTATATAGGTATTAAGAGCAATTATTCAAGAAAGAATAGTCTTTTCAACAAATGATGCTAAGACAACAGGATTTCCACATGCAAAATAACTTTGATCTTCATCTCCCACCATATACAAAGGGAACTCAGGTCAAAGACATAATGTAAGAGATAAAATGCTTAGAAACACATGTGAAAAACTTTAGGAGCTTAATTGGGCAAAGGTTTCTTATAACACCAAAAGCATAAGCAAAAAAATTAGGTAAATGGGAATTTGTCAAAATGAAAAATTTTGTGCAACGAAGGAAAGCATAAAGAAAATGAAGACAGCTCACAGAATGAGTGAAGATACTTGCAAATCATGTATCTGTTAAGTACCTACATGTACTATCCAGAATGTGTAAAGATCTCTTAGAACACCATAAACAACAAAATTACAAAATGGGCAATGGGTAGCAAAATGTGATACCCCCAAATATGTCAGTTGGCATTAAGATTATTTCAAGTTTAAGGAAATTTAAAAACATATTGATCAAGAATTTCTGCAAGTTCATTTTGTTCTGATAACTAATAACACTCGTTCTCTTTCATGGCCTTAAATCCTAGTGGTATAATTCAGGTTTGGTACTGTAAATAGTCCACCACTTTGAAATGGTGTGTAAAGAGTGAATCAGAAATGTAATCTTTGTTGTTATTTTCTTTTCTTCTCAAATATTTTACTGAGATAAAATTCATAACATTTCAATTCACCATTTTAGTAGTTTTTAAATGTACAAGTCAGTAATCTTTAGTATATTTAGAATGTTGTGCAATCATAACCATTATCTAATCCCAGAACATTTCAATCAACTTTCCCCAAAACAACATAAGCCCTTCCAATTTCCTGCTCCTCAATTCCCTAGCATCCAATAATTTACTCCCTACTTGTGGTCTTGCCTATTCTGGACACTATATCTAAACAGAATCCTATATTATGTAGTTTTTGTATCTGGCATCTTTCACTTAGCATAGCATTTACATTCTAATTTATATTAATTTAATTCAATGCATGTTCTGCTGTGGGAGTGATGGTTAAGAACTAATTAAGGAAGCAAGGAAAGGATGGTACCAAGTGAGCTTCAGAGATGGGTATGATTTAGACAGGTGGAGGTGGTAAGCAAAGGTGGAAAATTACAAGTGAGCCTGGGAAACAGACTTGCCTAGTTTTACTAAATATAGGAATATAGGGAAATTTAAAATATAGAAATTAAACCTATATAAATGTATTAAAAAATATTATATTAGTAGTTTCAATTTTTAAATGGTGAGCATAGGTAATAGGGTTTTAAATCAAGATTTCACTTATGCAACTGGGTAGAAAACTGCCCAATATTTCTGGTAAGCAAAAAAGTTTTCATTACTTATTAAGACAATCAGGAAATTTGGGTAAGAAATATGATAAACTATATAATGATCAATGATATTAAATGCTATGGAAAAAGAATTTCCATAATTTACAAATTAAAAGAGGCAAAATATTATTTCAGAATATTGAAATAAAATAGGTCATAATTTTTATTAAATATAACACCAATGGAATTTGTATTTCAGTAAAATTTGCATGTTGCTTATATTTTTTCAATGTGGATTAATAAGTACAGCTTCAGTAGCCAATTTAAGCAAAATGCACTCTGCTCTATACACTTGGAAACTGGCAAACTACCCACACTGCCCTGGCCTCTGATGGCTACGTACCAAAGGTGCACTTGGTGGGACACCTGCTGACCATGTGGCAGGTGTTACTTTTGGCTGCCAGTTGGCTCCACCAGTCAACTTTTTCTCTCCAGCATTCCACTGAAGATCTCCCCTAAAAGCACATAAAACAAACAGATAGACAAGAGCAACAAGCTAATTAGAAAAAAAATGTGGGGTGTGGCTCTTTGGATCCATTTATTTGGTTTTAGAAGGAAACTACTGAGTCAATTGGTAGTTAAGAGAGTAGGCTAAAATTTACTGGGAGTATCACCATATTGTATCTAAGAGATTTTAAACTCATTTGAAAAAAAAGTCATTTAGAGTTTGGATTTCAATGATAACAGGGATTTCCTATCAGCTATAATAGGAAAATATGACAAGATTCAACTAAATTCCTTACTCATCACAGAAAGTTCCAAATAATATATTATGAATATCATACATTTATATTTTGCTGAATTTAAGATGCATTGGTGATGGTATGTTTTGTTTTGTTTTTGATACGGGGGATTGAACTCAGGACCTTGCGTTTGCAGGCATCGGAACCACTGAGCTAAAATCCCTGGCCCCCTAGTGATGGCACATTTTGGATTTTAGAGTGTTTAACAAATGTTTCACGTGATTGTATCATGCCTACAACCTGACTTCCAGTGATTGTAAGACAATACCTAACACCATACACCTAACAACATACATTGTTTATTATTCTCACCATCCTTCCTTAAAACAGATACTCTGTAAAAAAAATTTTAAAATCAATGTTATCTAGGAATATTATAATGAACCTAGAATTTAAATTTGAGATACTCAAATCACAATCCCCAAATATTTCTATATACCACACTGACACTGAAAGACTGAAACAGATTATTCCTTTTCATTGTAAAACAACAGTGGAGATTTCAGTAATATAACAGCCAAAATAAAAAAATATATAAACCAACTTTGAAATTATCTAGCCTAAGAATGAATAATGTACTCCAATAAGTACAATGCTTGATAGTCTCCAATAAAAATACTGTCAGAAGGAAATTAGATAATTTAAAACACTTACTTTTTTGATGTGGTGCCAGAAATTCCAAGATCTATAAATTTATAAAATAAAAAGAATGTAAACTTTTATATTCACCTTATGTAACATTCAAGAAATCAAAGAATTCGAGATTTAGAAAATTTCCATATTTTGTTTATGAATGACTAAATTCAGTTACACAAAAAAGAAACTGTTAGGAAATATAACTATTAATTGAGATTTTCTCTTACTTCATATCAGACTTAAGGCTCACGTTTTTATGTGAACTGGTACCCAGGAAAAGAGTAGACCTAACAGGCTTGAAATTGCTATCTTAGAAAGGATTGTTAGGCTGATGTCTGGGAACTTGGCTAGTAGAAAGTCCTCTATATTGACATAAAACTTTCTTTACATGATAACTAATGCTAACTGTACTGTTTATACAAACATTGTAAGCTATGCTGAACACGTGCCTTCTTCCCACAAGTCTGGAATTTTGATTCATGCCGGGCAGAGAGTGCCCATGAAATCAGCAGTCAATAAAACCGCCAGGTGCAGAAATTCTCAAGGGCTTCCTTGGAAAGAAACATCTCATCCATGCTACTGGATTCTTGTTGTTGGAGGAAAGAGTGTGCCTATCTCTTCACGGGAAAGAGAGAATACAAGGAGTTGGCATGTGGATTCTTCCAGACTCAAGCTGGGAACCCCCACACATATGGCTTAATGATCTGCTCTAATCTCAATTCATTGATTACTCTGGCAAAGAATTTAGGAGCCCTATGGTAAGTATTGCTCTAGGCACTTGGGACACATCAGGGAAGAAAACAGTCAATGATCTCTGTCCAGAAGGAGCTTGCTGTATTCTAATGGTGTGAGAGAGGTGAGAAACAATGAAATAACAAAAAGTAAATTACATAGGCTGCTAGACGGTGATATGGAAGACCTAAGGAAAACTGAAAAAAAAGAGGTTAAGGTGGGATGGAGGGTGCTTCAGACAATATTAAAGAGGGTGTTTGTGGAAGGCCTCAAGGAGAAGGTGAGACTTGCACAAAGCTGAGTAGAGAGTGGGGAAAAGCTTGCTAGGCTAAGACAG
The DNA here is from genome assembly GCF_000247695.1 of Heterocephalus glaber. The sequence continues at coordinate 11,031,977 of NW_004624799.1, read as the reverse complement.
CAGTCAGTACAAAGGCCCCAATCCAGCATATAGAGCTGATTTGTTGAGGATGATGTTAATATTTATTTCTTGCCAAATCTTGGTATGACAAAATAGATAAGGTATATGATAACTAAAAACCACACATAAAAATTATTATACATAATTTTAGACACATTGTTGGAGACAGCAACTTGGTTTGTTGCCAGGCTGGCCTTGAACTCCTGGGCTCAAGTGATCCTCCTGCATCATCCTCCCAAGTAGCTAGAACTTCAGCTGCACACTATCATGCTTCGCTAGTTATTTTTGTTTGTAAAAGATAAAGAAACTTCATTTTTAATATTTTCAAATAGACTAAAAAACTAAATCTATATATATTAAACAATTAAAAAACAAAACCAAATATGCCTACTAATGTTAAAAGGAAAAAATAAGCATAACTGTATCGCAGATGTGAATACATGAATCCTTTCTCCAATTCCTGTGGCAGATGGGAATGCCAAGCCTAGACCTGGGCCTTTGCCGCAGCCAGATGCCTGAGAAGAAGGCTCTGAGTGATTAGTGTGCAGAAGGTTTACTATGGAAGAGAACATTTTACATGCATCTTATTAGTACATTCTACCTTTATAGAATGTTCGGTTTTAATATGGCATTTTCATATATGCATATATTTTGATATTTTCTATCTTCCTATTACTCTCTCTCGTATGTCCATCATCATTCTCTTATAATCTTTTCCTCCTAATAATAATCTCCCTTCTACTTTCATGTCGTCTTTTTTAGATTACACATACTAAGGAAAACATGAAATATTTGTCTTTCTGAATCTGGTTTGTCTCATTAACATGATTATCTTCAATTCTGCTCATTGTCTTGCAAATGACATAATTTTGTTCTTTATAGCTGAATAGTATTACATTTGCCATTGTGGTTTTGACTTGTACTATCCTGATGGCTGATGATGTTCAACATCTTTCCATGTAATTATTTGCCATTTATATATCTTTTTTTTTGAAAATATCTATTTGATTTTTTTCAATTTTTAAATTATGCTATATTTTTATTATTGAATTGTAAGAGCTCTATAATCAAGATACAAGTCCTTTATAATATATGTGCTTTAGGAATACTTTCTCTCATCCTAGGGTTTTCTTTTCACTTTCTTTTCTTTTTTTTTGTGTGGGACTGGGAATTGAATTCACATGTGCTTTACCATTGAACTACATTCCCAGCTCTTTTTACTTTGATTCAGGGCCTTGCTAAGTTGCCCTGGTTGGCCTCAAACTTGTGGTACCTCTGCTGCAGCTTTCTGAATAGCTGAGATTAGAGGTGTGTGCTCTTTTCAATTTCTTTTTTTTTTTTTTTTTGGTACTGGGGATCGAACTCGGGTCCTTGCACTTGCACAGCAGGCAGCAAAACCACTGAGCTAAATCCCCAGCCCTCTTTTCAATTTCTTGATATCACCTTGATAGGTCTCCCACCACCTCAGCAGCTATTATGTATAGTAGCTGCCCTCTTCCTATGGTGCCTTGCCCCTTCCCCTGTGTGACATCATGCCAAGATGGTTGCTCCCACCAAAGAACAAACCCTTCTTCCCAGCATGCCCCTGTTCCCACCTAGAGAGTAACCTAATACTCACTCACCTCCTACCACCTAGTGACATCACCAGCTCCTCCATTCCCTAGTCACTACCTCAGTCAACCCCGCCTCAGCCCCTACAAGCCCCACCCCAGTCTCTATAAAAGACTCTCCCTGCCCCAGCCATATTGCTTTTGTCTCTCCTTTGTTCAGAGACAGCCCGGCAGATCTATTCCCCTAATAAAGGCTTGTTGTGGCCTGGTCTGGTCTTGGTCTTCGGCCCTTTTACCTGACACACCTGTGCATAAAAGTTTTAAAATTTTGATAAATTCTTATTAATTTTTTATTTTCTTTGACTGCTTGTGTTTAGGTATTGTATCTAAGAAGTCACTGCCTAATCTAAGGCTACAGGGATTTATATATATATTTTTTTTTTGGTACCGGAGATTGAACTCAGGTCCTTGCGCTTGCACAGCAGGAGATGAAACCACTGAGCTAAATCCCCAGCCCCTCCAGGGATTTATATTTAAGTTGTGTTCTTAGAGTTTCATAGTTTTGTCTTTTACATTTATATCTTTGATTCATCTTGAATTGATTTTTATGGATAGTTCAACATTATCCTTTTGCATGAGACTAATCAGTTGTCCCAGTAAAAGTTTTTGAAAAGGCTTTTTCCCTCATTAAATGGTCTTGTCACCCTTGTCTAAACTGATGTGACTACATATGTTTTCTTATCTGTATATGGGAATAGTACTACTGATATTGTAAATGGCTTTGTTGAGAACATTAAACTAGACTATATATGCCATATGCTTATTATAATGCCTGCTCTGTATAGGCACTCAATAAGTGGTAACCATTGTTACTCTTATTGAAAACAATCACTGAAACACTTTTTATTCAAAACAGTAGTGATTTATAACAAAGCTTAAATGATTTATTCCCAAAACCTAAGATGCTTACTATAAAAAAATTTAATTTCCTAGTTTCCTAGGATATTAGTATCTAAATAAAATCTGATCTGATGTTCACTGTCCAGTAATAAGTACCTGAAAAATAGTTGATCATATTTTAGAAGTAACAATTTTGATTTTATCCTCACATATCAATCACTTCTGGTTTTAAGGACTTATTAAACAGTATTTTAAATATCAGACATTAAGTTTCATCATTGATGGTTCCTAATCAGCATATAGTAAATACCACTTGTTCAGTTCCTAGACTATAGAAAGACTATTCCAAATTCAGACTCAGTATTTGCATAAGATATTACTAGTATCTATGTTGAAAACTTTTTGATTGTAGAAGTTTTGAAACTGGAAAACATGAGTCCTCCAAATCTGTTCTTATTTTTCAAGATTAGTTATTCCTCTAGTGGGTTTACTTTTTTTTTTTTTTAGCTGAGATAGTTCTCAAAGATGGTTAACAGCTGAGGGCTACATGCCGATTAACTCAGTAACAGGAGGATGAGTTATTTCTGAAGGGGGATTTGGTGGCATATTATAGTATTCAGCAAAAGCTATCTCTTGGAGAGATTAAATTTTAGAGTAGGAGGAAATATTCAATTAATTTCTTCATGGGTATCACGAAAGCATTTTCATGGATGTCCAGAACAAGGGTAATGAATAAGAAACATAAAGTGCATACACAAGAAAATATATAGGTAAATATATCTGGGTCCATGATCTGCTGAACTTCTCATACTGTTTTTAGTCATTAAAGTTATCTGTAATATTAAGCCTGCTCATTTTAAACATTCAGAGACACAAAGCCAATTTTTATAATATCTGTCTGCTAGGGCTCTCTCCTTCATTTACTCAGTTCTGGTTTTCTGATTCCTTCATGTTCTCTGAATTTGCCAGGAAATCTTCTGCCCCAGTGTCTTTGCACTGACTAATTCTTTTGCCTGCAAATGTTCTGCAGATAACCACATGGTTCACTCCATTACCTTCCAATCTTTGCTCAAATCTTACCTGTAGAATGAGGCTTACTCTAACTCCTACCTGCAAGCTTCCCAGCAACCCTTTGGCTGTTTTGTTTCCTCTTCATGGCAATCATGACTAAACATACTATAGAATTTATTGTTTACTGTTTTTCTCTGCCCTTTTCTACCATAAGGATAGAATTTTTTTTTGTCCACTGATTTATCTCTAAAGCTTGGGAGAATGCCCAGTATGCAGTAAAATATTTGCAGAATGACTGAAATGTGCATATTTGTACTGCATTTAACATAAGTTACCCTCTATTGTTTTCAAATGAAATGGAGAATAAAGAACTTACTACACATAATGTATTTCCTTCCATACCTGAATAAGCTCCTTAATGAACTCTTTGGTAATTTAGATTTAAAATGGCATAGGTATCCTATGAGACAATGGAATAGCAACTGTTTGCCTTCCAATGAATTCTGCTGGGTAAAATACCAAGTATTTATATCCATTTCTCAATATACTTACCTGCAAGCAAAACCAGAAACAACACAAGTGAAAAAATAGAAAAAAAACAAAAAACCAGCTCACATGTTTCAGTTGAAGAAAACTAGATTACTCACTGCCTACTAAGCTGGCAAGAGATGAATCAAGATCACTCCCAAGGGCTTTGCTGGCTGCCATCGCGGGACTGGGTGGTACCATTGAGAGAGGTGCAGGCTGCCCAGCTGGTGCCATTGTTGGCATCAGAAGATCACCTAGACCATCAAACACTGGAAATCAAAAAGACAAGGTTCAGAATAATTGAAAAAAAAGACCATATGCAAAATTTAGAGAGACATTGTCTTTTAAAAAATTATGAAACAAATGAGTATTCACTCTTATAGAAGAAGGCATGTAATTTACACTTTTTGTGACTAGAATGCCCAGAACAAGTCTACATATGTCTACTTATAAAAGTATGAAATATTAATGAACATGAGAAAAAAAGAAAGCTGTATAATGTACAGAAAAGAGAACAAAATTGGGCTGCAATTCAGCTGCACTTCTCAGTAGCTGTATGGTTTTGAAAAAACTATTCTCTGAACGTTTTAGCTTTCTTATTTGTATATGTGAATAGTAATACTACTATTGTAAATGGCTTTGTTGAGAATATTAAACTAGACAATATACGCCATATGCTTATTATAATGCCTGCTCTGTATAGGCACTCAATGAAGTGGTAACCATTGTTACTCTTATTGAAAACAATCACTGAAACACTTTTAATTAAAAATAGTAGTGATTTATAGCAAAGCTTAAATGATTTATTCCCAAAACCTAAGACGCTTACTATAAAAAATTTAATTTCCTAGTTTCCTAGGATGTTAGTATCTAAATAAAATCTGATCTGTTCTTTTTCAAGACATATCCTCAGTGGGCCAGGGATTTAGCTCAGTGGTTCTGCCACCTGCCTTGCAAGCACAAGGTCCCATGTTTGATCCCCGGTAACAAAACAAAGAAACAAACAAACAACAAAAACAAAAAAATCTCATCTGATCTTCACTATCTAGTAATAAAGTATCTGAAAAATAGTTGATCTTATTTTAGAAGTAACAATTTTGATTTTTTCCTCACATATCAATCACTTCTGGTTCTAAGGACTTATTAAACAGTATTTTAAATATCAGACATTAAATTTCATCATTGATGGCTCCTGTTGAGCAGATGATAAATACTACTTGTTCAGTTCCTAGAATATAGAAAGACTATTCCAAATTCAGACTCAGTATTTGCATAAGATATTACTAATATCTGTGTTGAAAACTCTTTGATTGTTTAATTTTATCAAAAACTATGCATATCTATCATAAACACTATGATGAAGTAATTCTAAAGTAAAAAGGACAGCATTTAACTAGGCACTGGCAATAGAAGCAACCAAATTGTCAGGCAGAGGATATATTTAAGGTGTTTCTGAAACACATTTAATTGCCAAAAACTCACCAATTGAAAATTTGTAGTAAGGACCCAGCATGGGAAGAGTAGAATGGAAGAGAATACAAACAAAATGACAGCAGTAATGAGAGGTTAAAGGCAGGCAAAGAATACTGTTCGTGTCTCAACTTCATAAAACTGAGGGCCATGCAAGCTTTAGAGGGTGTAAGCAATAGCAGGGGAGTGTCCACATACTTAGATCCTACTCAAAGATTTAGTCCAAGTATTTGCTTTCCTTTTATCATCTCTAGAATATGTGCATGTAAGCTCACGCATACAGATGGTGTGCATGTTAAGCTAAGTTTCTGCTAAAAATAAGAAACAGAAAACAGAAAGGATTGCAGGTTATCCTTACAGTTACCAAAATATACTAGAAATTTTGATTTAAGTGATAGAGTAAGATTTCCTGAAGTTTTAAAACAGTTATCACTGAATATTTGCTTGTTGTAAATTTTTTTGAAAATATACTAACCTTAGGTGATACATTTTATCATCAGTACAAATGACAAGAACATTTGAAAATCACTTACTCACCTGATGGATCGAAGGAGCTGCTGCTAGAAGTTGAAGGCGTGGTTCCAAAAGCTGCCTCAAAATTGGGCTGCAGAAGGTTATTCTGAGCTGGAGTGACTGGTGATGGAGAAGGGGCCATGAAAGAACCCCCAAATCCTGAAGAAAATTTTCAGAAAAACATAAGCAAAAACAACTAATGGTGAGTAAAGCCCATAAAAACAGAGTCAGAAAAAGTTAAAGGAAATGGAAAAAGACATGAGTGCATGTACATTAGCAGTCAATGAAACTGGGGAGGTTTGTTTTTAAAAACAGTTTTTCAAGTATCTTCATATGCCATGTATTAATGAGATTTAATTTAGAGATAAGACAACATCCGAGAATATATACCCTTATTAAGAGACCCGTGGCTTCCAAATCTGTTATAATGGAATACATTAGGTAAAGAAAGTAGCAACAGTGTTAATATTCAGATAATTTTTATTACATTGATGTTTTACATTTCTTCAAATCACAATGCCAGAAAGCTAGAAAATATTTAGTTGCACACATTGACTTAGTATAATAAAATACAAATTAGAAAAATATGCATCAAATCTCCCTTAATATCTTGTTTATATGTTTTACCACCACTATTTCTACTGCCAACTCTAGGCCGCTCTTACCACTGCTCTCAGAATTCATAACAACTACCCAGGTGATGTCTTTAGTCCAGTCTAGTTTTTGCACTGCCACCAGAGTAATCTTTCTGAGTAGAAAATGTTAACAAAGCTGTTTCTCTAAAATATTTCATTGGCTCCCCATGCAAATCTCATCATAGAGCAATCACCCTTTTCTCTGTCTACTCACTAGCTCCTTCCCAACCCTGCAAACTAGGCTGCAGCTACAATCCACCAAACCCAGTGCCACATGTTAGCTTTGGGAGGACTTCTTTACCCTGATACAGCTACCCACTGCTGTCAGATGCACCCCACCCACACTCCCACATGCACAACATTGTTGTCTTGAACATATGGCACATAGCCCCATCATACAACTTTTTCCCACGATCCATCCTCAAATCCAAACCACAGGGATGACTTTCTGGGATCAAAAGCTTTGTCTTTTCTTCTTATCTTTTCCACTCATATTTAATTCAGCACAGTACCTAAAATACTAAGTTAATGTTTATTGAGTGAAGGACACTTTTGAGAAGGTAAGAGGATATCAAAGATTATTGAAAATTAACCAAATTTGCTTGAAGGCTGGAAGCAAATAACCTGTGAAAGAAATGATTTCTTAGTAAGATATGAGGTATTATGGTTTACATCTAAATGTCCTCCTATCATGTGTTCATAGGTGGAGGCTCTTGGGAGGTGATTGGATCATGGGGACATGATACACTTAGTTTATAGGTAAATGTGATATTGGGAGGTGAAGCCTCCTAGTCGGAAGAGGTGGCTCACTGGGGACATGGCTTGGAAGGGTGTATCTCCCCCACTTTTCCCTTTACTTGCTCTCTCTGCTTCCTGACTTCCATGCCATAAGCAAACTCCTCTGCCATGCTGCCCTGCTCTAGAGCCAGTTGACTATGGGCTGCAACTTCTACAAACTGTGAGTCAAAAATAAACTTTTCCTCCTTTAATTTGTGGTGTCAGGTACTATGTCCCAGAGACAAGAAAGTAACTAAGACACTAGGTAATTTTCTATTATAAAATAATTCATTACTACCAAAAGTCTTTGTTATACTCAGTTTGGGTATATGTTTCTTACAATTTTAGCCCCATCATCTCTTTTTCAAAAACAGCTTACAAAGACATAAAAGAATGGTTCAAAAATAAGACTATATTCCAATTTATAAAACCAATTTATAATTTCAAAAATAACTTCCACTAAAACACCAGTTATTTTCTAAAGGAGGCAGCAATAAGGTTCAATTCATGCTGTCCCTGGGAATTGACAGTGGCATGGTTTTAGGCCTTCCTTGTATACATATAAAAAGAATTGCAATTTCGAAAAATTGTTACTTATTAGAAAATGTTCTTTTTAAATTTCACAGTGACCACAGTAAGTGATTTTAGTATTTGAATGACATTAGCATCACTTGTAAATTTCTTTACTGAAGAAAGATACTCTCAAGATCAGTAAGAACTAATAAGATTTTGAAGATGGGCTAGAAATAATTATTTTTTTGTTTTTTCATTTTTTTTGTTGTTGTTGTTTTAGTACTGGGGATCGAACTCAGGACCTTGCACTTGCAAGGCAGGGGGCAGAACCATTGAGGTAAATCCCTGGCCCTAGAAATACTTATTTTTGAAGGGGTGTGACTGTTTTGGTTTTAGGGAGATATTTGGCTGTATTAAAACTGATTTTTAAAATTCATCTTACACATCAATTTGTAGTATGCTTGTGGTTAATTTAGGCAACTGTTATATTGTTTGTCTATCTTTGTTAGAATGAATGTTGAGATAACTGGCCTTGAAACAGTATCTTAAAACCTAGGTAAAGAAGGAACAGTATGTTCTAGAATCAAAGCATAATAAATAGTTTCAGAACCATCTAATTCAATCCTCTTTTTACATGGCTGGAAGAAGTGATTCAAAGAGAAGAAAACAAACCTAGCCAAGATTCAGTAGAAAGAGGAACAAGTGTGCATTTATACAGCACTAATTTTTTAGTAGTAATGAATTTCACTTAAAGGTAAGAATACATACATAGGTGAATAAATAACACTACTCCCTGAAAAAGTTTTTACCTTCTATAAGAAAGTAAAACGTAAATCTCACCATGTGCCAGGTAGTGTTTTATGCATTATTTTTAAAGTTGAACCATGTTAACCATATGCACTGCCTATATTTGACCATTTTGATTCTACAAAAACTGTAATTTCAAGTGGTTCAACCTTAAAACATACATTAGCTCATTTAATCCTCACAGCAACTCCACAAGGTTAAATGGATCAGAAAACTGAGGTCAGAGAAATAATTAAATAGTTTATTCAAGGTCATAAGTGGTAGATCCAAAATTCCACAGTATAATGCTGCAGAGCCTGGGCTTCTTACCAGTGTAGTACACAGCCTTTCCCCCACATCCAATAATAAGGCTGAAGCGTCTTGACCCTATAGGTTTATAAACTTGATAGAGATCTGGCAGAATGCCCTTTTCTATTACACTCAGTTCTTATTTGTTTCCCTTGGGTTTTTTCTTTTCAGAGACAGGGTCTCCCTATGTAGTTCAGGCTGGCTTTGAACTCACTATGTAGCCCAGGTTAACTATTTGCAGATAAACACTTCCACACATATTTCCCAGACATTTACATTCATTCCATTATGCTGAAGGTTATTTTATATATATATATATATATATATATATATATATATATATA
>NW_004624799.1:10980838-11001139 GCF_000247695.1 Heterocephalus glaber | reverse complement strand
TTTTTTTTTTTGGTACCGGGGATTGAACTCAGGTCCTTGTGCTTGCAGGGCAGGCGACAGAACCACTGAGCTAAATCCCGGGCCCGCAAAATATAATATACATGTAATAAATTTCCCTTATTAATCTGGAGTTCTACCATTTACTCATTTAGGGCTAAAAAATATTTTTAAAAAGAAATTTAAGATTAGGTTTATATTTAAGGTCAAATCTCTAAATGGTTTCTTATAAATCAATAAAGGGCATGAAAGAAATTAGGAAAAAAAATCACTGAAAATCACAGAGAATGACAATGCAGACTCTTGAACATAAAGGGTAAAACTTTTACAGCTGTCAAAGGCCAGGAGACACTTTACAGAACTATGTAGATCAATACAATAATTGTGATGAAGTTTGCAGACATACTCATCTTTACTCATTTTCCAGCCATGTGAATAGAAAGGGTAGTGATAAAATTGCAAGGGCAACCCTGTTGTTTGGTAATAAGTTACCTGACTCTGTTATAGTCCTTGAAACTTATATTTAAAGGTAAAAATAGCATTGTCATGAAAATATTTCCAAATGTACAGATTTTTCTGCTTGGCAAATATAGTCAAAGCATAATAAATGAAAACAGCATAATGGCTCAAAGAATATTTCAAACAAGTATCTTGGGCTTTATTATTTTGGAGACTATGCTTGCTATGAGAGAAGCAAGACAGAGTTAATCGATTTCTGAGAGGTAATCAAGCTCCTTAACAGTGGACTGAAAACCAAAAAATTGAAACAGAAAAATATGTAGAAGCATTTCAGCACAAAATTGTTACCCAACCTGTCCATATTTTCCATTTTCTTTTAGTTAACTTAAGCCTATGAAAAATTCCCTATACCCAGCACCAATGAGGGCACAGAGAAACAGGGCAAAGACATTGCTATTGTAAGTTGAGGCTGAAACTTAAATTTTTGGTCTCAAAATACATAGGAGCATAACTGAAAAATGAACTTTCAATTTTAGGTGATTCTGTCTAATACTGAAGGGTCTGCAATCTTTTCTCCTCTATGTTTTCTTTTTTTTTGGTCCCGGGGATCAAACTCAGGTCCTTGCGCTTGTGCAGCAGGCGGCGAAACCACTAAGCTAAATTCCCGGCCCTCTCCTCTATGCTTTAAAAAACAGGCTTCTCCTTGTAGGAATGGCAAAACAGAACAGTGCAAGAAAATTCCTTTTGTGAAATAGTGGCAACAATGCCATGTCTAGCTGAGCACTACCTGCCTTGGACAGCCTCACAGACTGTGGCAGAATGGTATGTGACAGTGTGTAAGTGTATTTTTCCAGGGGAATGGATATGTTCCACCAGAGCCTGCCAAATCTCTCCTCTCCTCACCATCATTTGGTTCCTCCAATTTCTTTGCTATAGTCTCAGAATGCCCTGGGAAAGATGTTATATGGTAATGAAGAAACACGAAACTATAATGAATATACCACCACTTGGTTCATGTATTTTAAATGCACACTTTCCTAGGTTTGCATACCAGCTCCACTCAAATAAGATTATATAAATAAACTGGCTTTAGATGGTTGGTTAGGTCTAGGCATATTATAGCATATTTTAATGGGTCATAATTTACATCTGCCTGGAAAGCAAATTTCTAGACAATCATTTCAAAGACTGACTTAAACCTGTTTTCAATCAGCAGGTCAAGTGCTATTTCACATACTCTTTTAAAGCTCCAAAGTCAAAGTAAGATGATCCAAAGTTTTACTTGGACAAAACAAATTTTAAAGTTGCATGAGACCTAAATTCTTTGTAGAAACCTCCAAATGTGAACTACTCTGAGATGTTTTGCCCTAAGTATTAAGAGATTATTTAGGCTAGCACTGTCCTCTCATATTCTCTGAGTGGTCTCCGGGCTAGTTCTAAATTTGGCCAAAAAGCCAAATTTGAATATGACAGAGATGTATGTACCCCTCTTACAGGACAAGTGACAGGACAAGAGCTCTGGTAACAACATAAATTCTAATGTAAGAAGAGCTGGGCTTAGAGTATTACAACCTTCAAAGACCAAAAGTAAATGGAGAGAAAGTAGGTAAATTTAGCAAAGATAAACATATGAATGACCATTGGAAAAGTATTTAAATGCTCTGCCATGCTATTATATAATGTAAAAAGATTTAACTCTCATGTAATTTTAGACATTCTGAAAAGAAAATTTAAAGAGCAGTGAAGTGACTAACTAACCTCCAAAGAGATCCACATCAGCAGTGACAGCAGTCACAGTCGTGGTGGTTGAGGCAGAAGCTGAAGCAGTTGCAATTTCAGCAGTTGTAGTAGGAGGGCTAGGTTCTGGTGCAAATGGGTCTGTAATCTGTGCTTCAGAGGGAACAGAGGAAAGTGCAGCCAAAGAATCTGTATATCGCCAGAGAAGGAGAGCAAATGGGAGAGAAGGAAAAGAAGGACAAAAAGGATATACCAGACTCCAAAATGTCACAATAGGACAGTTAGCAAGATACAGAAGTCTCTCAAAAGAGGAGTTAAAAAAATGAACTGTACTCACCCTCTCCCAAAAGGTCTACTGATGTCCAACATGTGGCAGCATATGAAGGAATAAGAGCTAAAGCTGAAACATTCAATCATACCAATATCCAAGCAGGATGAGGCACGGACCAAAGACATTTTAGCTTTATGTGCCTCTCCAGGCCATTTATTATCTTGGAATTTTCAAGATGGAAAAGACCCTAGGGATCCTTTAGACTGAGCATCCAATTTTGCAGATGAGAACACTGAGGACAAGGGAGGTCAAGAGACTTACCTGCAGTCTAGCCTAAACAGTTGTGACAAACTCAGTGCATTTCCTATCAGACTTACCATTTCATCTTTTTATTTTTCTGATTTCACTGTACTAAAAAATGTTAACCCTAAAAAAAAGGTAGCTGAACTTTGTTGATCTTATTTGATATGTCATTACCAGACAATAAATGGTTTTTATCATAGCTATAGCATAGATAATAGAACATACCAAGCATATTCAAAGAACTGAATGCAAAGTAAAGTGTTAGAAAAAAGAAGATCTAAACTAAACCATTTCCTTCAAAACTCACATTTTCAGATGTTTTCAACATGATGTATAATCTTGACACTTGTAAACACTATATGACATATACAGAAATTATTTTTAAGATGAATGTGAGAGAGATAAGGAGGCATTAAAACTTTTCAGCCTTTCTGAGGTCAGGCTTCCATTGGGAGGTTGATATTTTCTTAGCTCAACAATGCAATCATAGTTAACCTTCTGAATAGGAAGCCTAAGAGAGGTTCTTTTTAACTATACACTGACTTCACATTAAGCATTCAAGGTGTTCCATGGCATTCTCCTGTGTTCAGTTGTGTAATCTGTGATACATGTCAGGGCTCATGTTAGAATTCATAAATAGCATAGGAAATCTGTTCTGATTATGAAATTATTTAATTTTATTTTAATTTACTAGGGATTTAATTTCTAGGGCCTTAATAACAATTTGAGAACTCAGTAAACCAAAATTAATAGAAGAAATTTAAAAAACTGAGAAACATAAATTTGATATTGAAAACAATAACATTAATTTATTTATATGAAAATATAGATATAAGTCTCTAACTCAACACAAGCTTTTAAATTCCATTTATTTATTTATGTATTTATTTATTGCGGTACCAGGGATCAAACTCAGGACCTTGCACTTGGGAAGCAGGCACATGCCACTGAGCTAAATCCCCAGCCCCAACACAGGCTTTAAAAAAATCCCTTTTCTGCTATTTGTTAGACATATATTTTAGCTCACAGTTTTGTTTTGTTTTGTTTGGCACCGGGGATCGAACTTGGGACCTTGTGCCTGTGAGACAGGTGATGGAACCACTGAGCTAAATCCCCGGCCCAATGTTAGACATATATTTTAAAATCTAAAAACTAAAATACAATGTGCAACTCCAATAACTATTACCTGAAGCACTCTGCAGATACATTAAGATATTCAAGATTCACATATTTCTTACATTACTAGACAGTCATACTAGATGTAGTACTTGACATTAGAAATAATTTAAAAATTTTAGACTGTATACCTAATAAATAGCAGGGTAGGGGCAAAAAATAAGTCCTGTGTTGACCTGAGGGCAGGGCATTTTCTGCTGTTAGGTGGTCAGCTCTAGAAACCTGAGAAATAGTCCTTCAGGTGATTCCTCAAATCAATAGTTGCTGTCCCAATACAACTGTCATTCCACAACTACACATCTTTAAAATATTCATTAGAAATCAAGGTGGGCTCTCTTTCTCTCCTCTCCTGCCATTAGTGGGGCCCTCACCAGCCCTGCCTTCATCAATGTTCTTTCTAATTGCAATATGACCTAGCAGGAGAGTGACAAGCCATATAATTTAATAGATCTGTTATGGTCTATGACAGGAAATGGACAATTTATTTCATACATTTGATAAGTGGTAAAGGAGAAGAAAATGCATACAAGAAGGAGCAAAAATAATTTTATTTTAAAAAGAAGTAAAAAATTAAAATATTAGCTCCTTGCTTTTGCTTGGCATTTTGTTTATTTAGACCAAGGATGATGAGGCTGCCTACAGTGATATGACAGCAAATGGTCAGTATATTTCTTTGGAGCATCTTAAGAAAATGCACAGTGACTAAACATATTAGTAGATAAATTGATATCAGATTTTTTTCCATTTCTGAAAACTACAAATTGTAGTCTTCCAAATCTAAAATTTTCTAGATGAAATATCATATATATTACTAATTCTTTGTTTTAGCCAAATTTTTCTCTAGTACAAAAGGGAGTCTCTATTTTAGGATGATAGGTTCAGTTATTACATATTATTGAAATCACCATTTTATAAAGGATTAAACTACACACAAATTACAGCAGAGGAATTCAATTCATTTATAAGAAGTACATAATCAAAAATATTTTTCGTCAGAGAAATTGCTTGAAAATGTTCATTGTAACCTAGAAAAAATAACTACAATTATATTAAGAGAGAAAACTATATTCTTCAGTGAGATATAGCTAGATTTTTTAAGGTTACTATGAAGATCAAATTTTAAATGTATTTAAACTGCACACCCACATCTGGGACACATCTAAGGGTTGATAATGACAGCTAATTATAGTAATAGTTAATAATTAAATGGGGCCGAGGATTTAGCTCAGTGGTTTCGCTGCCCGCTGCGCAAATGCAAGGACCCAAGTTTGATCCCTGATACCAAAAAAAGAAAAAAAATTAAATCAAGTTAAAATTTCCACTTTAAGAGTGTGAATTTCAATGTTTATATAAGTTCCTAAGTGTATGTGAGTGCTACGTATGTATACGAATGCACAGCCTATAGCTATGTACTCAGATTTTAACATGGCAAGAAGATGGGGCACAAAAGTACTTGTACTGCAGCTAACAACCCACATGGAAGATATGAAAGTCAAATGATGACATAATATTAATTAGCTTTCAAATGTTTATTGGTAATTGATTTCAATTCTAATAAAACCCTAGCAGCAATCCAATATTTCTCAAAAAGTAAATTTCACTTCAAACATTTATAAAACTAAATTTATGCACCTGAAGCATAAATTTATTATGAAGAAAGTAGAACACTCCCTATTATGAAGACAGATTCAGAAAAGTCTCTGTATTCTTCTAGACAAATGTCTATACAAATGTCTGTACAAATGTTAAATCTTATATTCACCATCTCAATTGAATTTACTAAAATATGAATTTACTAAAATTTGTTTGCTTTATGCCATTAGGAAAAAAATACTATCATTGGGCTGGGGATTTAGCTTAGTGGTTTCGCCCCCTGCTGCGCAAGCGCAAGGACCCAAGTTTGATCCCTGGTACCAAAAAAACCCACAAAAAACTATCATTATAATGTGTCCCCTGAAATGAAAATATTTATCAGTACCTATAACCCTCAAGAGAATTAATAGGCATCTGAAATTTCCATCGTCCTTGGAAAGTGAAATCCTTTGATTATTGGTGTGCTCAGATAAGAATGTTTAAACAGGTTTATAGAGTTCTAGAGTTTATATTTTACTCTCTACCCAAAATTCAAATAAATTTAATATGAGTGGCTTGATCTCATCAAACAAGACTGAAAAAGTGATTTTGTTTTTGCTTAGTCAAATGAACCAATACACATCTATTACAATCTAGCATCATTTTAAACCACTCATTAGGTATTTACAGGAAAAACGCAAAGTAATTTTCCGATTTTGTGATACAGTTTACTTCAATTTCTTGACATGTAATTTGTACAAGTTTGCTTAGAAATTACAGAATTAGTATTTACCCTAAGCTTTTCTAGTGTTATGAAATGCTTCAGTTCTACATATTTGCTGAGACAGAAATACTGGGTAATGGTTAGATGGTGACCAAGACCAAGGCTTTTGGCAGCCAGGCTACCGGTGCCTTTGCATCGTTTATGAAAAAGTGCTCCCTCTAGTGGGGAAGGTTAAAATATAGAAATACAGACATACACCTCTCATGAGAAACTCATGGGGCACTAAATGTTTGATAAATTCTAAACACAAGCATGAACATATACTGATTAAAATGTTGGAAGAATTTTTCAAAAACATATTCATATAAAACTGAAAAACTTTTTATTAACCCAATAAATTTATAACTAAAACTAAATTTTAAATTATGTAAGTTGTATTAAAGTCATTTATATGAATTTAATGGCTCAGAAAATTTGCTATAAGGATATGAATTTAGAAAAAAATCTTAAATAGAAAACAACACCTTATTAGGATACTATTTTAATGAACAAAAATTATATATCTCCTCAGCAATATTTTTCCATTACCAACTGAAATTTAATAACATTAATAAGGTGTAAAAAATAACTTTATTTAAAAAATTTATAGTTGTAGGTCTAGTAGCTGAACATTTCAATACAGGAAGAGATTTACTTAAAATGGAAATAGGCCAACATTTAAAATGTTCATATTTATAGTTAGTAACTTTATTTCTGAGCTGGTTATCGTTCTGTTGTTTTTATAATAAAAAAACCCTTAGAAATAAGGCCAAGAGATTACAGGGTATACTTTTGATGGCATACTGTTTAATAAACCCACCCTTCATTTGGCATTGCTATTAACTGTTAAAGACTTTGACTCTGAAATGATATACATATTATAGTTCTTTTTGGCTAGTGATGCCCATAATTTCTGTTTTCAAGAAAAGATAACCTCAAGGTCATGATTTTTATTACCTTGTGGGATGTTAACAGTTCTGTATCTAATTGTTATGGTTTAGATCTAGAATGTCCCCCAATAGCCCGATGTGTTCAGAGGGTGGGCTTTGGAAGGTGACTGGATCATGTGACACCATAGCTGAATATGCCTTGAAGAGTCAGTGCCTGGACCGAAAAGGCAGAAGAGGTGAGTCACAGGGGGCATGACCTAAAAGGGGATAGCTCCATCTCTGGGTTCTCTTGCTCTCTGCTTCCTGCCTGCTGGGGGTTATACTGTTTTTCTCCACCATGCCATTGTGGACTGAATCCTCCAAAAATCATAAGCCAAAATCCTTTGGTTCCAGGAATGAGAAAGTAAGACACTAACCTAGCTATCATCTCAACACTTCTTTTCAAATTTTAGGGAAAAAATAATTTCACAATTAATTTATGACTGGGGTTGTCTCAGGCCTCAATGGTCCCGTGATGCTGTGATACTCAAGAGCAAGATTACATCAGCTGAAGACATCCTGGTTCTGTAAGAACCCAGTAGTAAAACAAAAAGAAAGCTTTCACTTGGGGAGGGGAAAATTCTTTATCAGCTTAACTCATTCCACCTACTGTTGTAAGAATGTTTTTGCTCATTTCACCATCCTAATCTACATAAAATCCTCATCCACCTAAGATCCTCATCAGCATAAAATCCTCATCCTCATAGGACTACCATCACCCTCTGAGACATTTGATACTCCATCTGATTATAAGATCCTCATGAATTTAGGCTTAACGCCCCCTATGAGTCATCTGATACTCCTTATGAACCCAATAAATAGTGGAAAGCTCAGAGTGTCTTTATTTGCCTGCTCTGAGGCAATGACCTCCTGCCTCCCATATACTTTGAAATTGCAAGTCTGTATTGTCTTTTTTTCTTTAGCCTTCATCACCCCCCTTTTTAGGCAGTTAGAGGATTGACTGACTTCTGATAACAGGTTGAGCAGCTTTCCTTTGACAGGCCCTTTTGCCACGCTGTTTCTGCCTTGGAGCCAGCTGACCATGGACTGAATCCTCTGAAACTATGAGCAAAAATAAATCCTTCCTCCTTTTTGATATGTGTGGGCATTTGGTCCTAGTGATGAAAAGCTGATTAACAGTGAATAAATAAAACCAATTCAGGCCTAAAGGAATCCAGCAACTACACCTGGCCAATCAATTTGGAAGTACTACCTTGAAATTCATGGGAATACTCAATCCTCTAAAGCTCGAATCTCCAAAGAGCAGTTAGTAAAAATAGTCAGAATTTTAAGTATTCAAAGAATAGTTGGCACTTTCTGGCAAAGAAAAATGCATCCTTCATTCCAGCTTTTAAAACAAAAACTATATGAGTACTTGAATATTTAAATTGTATTATGGGTACTTTCTCTGTCTCTTAATATATTTCAATCAGTACATGCCATTCTTAGCATTTTGCCTTCAAGCTTCTGACCTGACTTTGTATAACTAGAAGGAAGATAAATGTAACAATTATAGCTTGAAGAAAAACAAGTACATCAAATGAACTGAGAAGTGGCCTGTTTGGTTCCACTCACCTCCCCACACAGTGGCTCCAGCAGATGGTGGGGGTGCTGGTGCGGCGGCAGCGGCCGCTGCCTCTCCAGAGAAGTCTGGCTGGAGGTCCAGGAGATCACTCGATGGTTTAGAAGCACTAACAGGAAAATATAACTTTAAAATGAGATTTTGAAATTTTATAATGTAAAGTTGTTTTAAAACAAAAACATGTAAAAAAAATCAAAGATTTGGGATATTTTAAATCTAACAAAAAATATTCTGGAAAGTATAGCATTAATAGCATTAATGGGTAGTACTCTATAGGTAAATAAAAATCATAACTTTGAGGCTATCTTTACTTCCTAAAATTTTTGTATAGAAAAAATTGCTGTCTTGAGAAAAACTGATAAACCAAAGAAAACTAAAGAGAATAATTACTGATTTACCTTTTTCCTAAATTAGACTATAATATATCAAGTTTTGTTGCATGAAGACTCATCTAAAATGACATTTGCATGTTTTATTCTTAGTAGGTTGCAGTTATGCTTTTCAAAGCTTCTTTATCTGCCAGTTTCAAGTGAAGGCTAGGCTTTGCTATTCAAAGTGTGGGCTCCAAACTAGCAGTATTCTGGGATCTTGTTAGAAACAAAAAACTCAGGCTATACATAATATATCAGAATCATCATTTTAATAAGAACTTCAGTTGATTCACAGGCATAGCCAAATTTGAGGAGCCCTGGCTTGAAGATTACCAGGCCAGGTACCAAGCCAGCAGGATCCCATGTTCCCCAACCATCTTCACAAACAGCAGTTCCATCTTTGTCTTTTTAAAAAAATACATATTAGGTTTCCAAGAAATAGTTTTTATGAAAGGATTCTGTTGTTTTCAAAACATGTTTCAAAACCCCTGAAAGCACTGCCTAGTTTTGATGTCCATTTCTTAAAAACAACTGAACTAAGTAACAGAGAAGAAAAATATTTGTTAGTAGAAGCTTAATCACAGGCTCAGGGTATAGCTCAGAGTTAGAGCACTGTTGGAGTGCTTTCCTAGCATACACGAGGCCCTGGGTTTGATTCCCAGTAATAAAAACGAAAACAAAAACAAAAACCAAAGCTTTTAAAACACAGTTTAGTGCAGAAAGGTCTTGGTTTTATCAAGGTTGTTATTCTAAAAAGCAGAAGCAAGTACATAGAAATTAAAGCACATAATTAACATGTGTACAACTCCTTGATTTATTGCTTACTTCAAAGTTCAATTCTCCAAATACCGGGCATTCACAACAAGAGTCATAGATACTATAAAATGAGACTAGAATTCTATCAAGGCAAAAAAATCCAGAATTGACCCAAAATTATTATTTGAAGAGGGGTAGCAATTCATTTTAGGCAGCTCTGACGTTTCACAGGATGCACAATCATCACTACCTTTCTTATTACTGTTCTGACATATAGGTCTATAAAAGCTGCTTAGAAATACCCCAAAGGCCTCTTCCTACCACCAGAGTTTGATTCCTTGTTCGAAGTAACTAATTGGCCTACAGTTACAAGTTTGCTGTTGCTTTTAAAGCACTTAAAATACCTTTTACCTTTCTTACAAAAAGAAACTAATTCTAATAGATATTTTCCATATTAGCCAATTTCAAAAGAACCTGAAATATGTGTTTCATTTTTCCACTTTCTTTCCCAAGTGTGTGAGCAACAAAGTGATTTCTACAAGTTTGGTCCAATGATTTAAGAGATACAGGCCCAACTAACTGTAAGAGTATAAAAGTACTTACTTTGTAGCAAAAATAAGCCAAACCATCACATTACCAAGAGTACCTTTTATTTTGTGAAATCATTTGGGTACAGTACATAAAAATTTAATCAAAATATTAATAAACAGTTCACTACATACTCATTAACTAACCTCACTGGGACAGCTGCAGATGCAGTTGCAAATAAGTCAACCGGTGGTGATGTGTCGATAGTTTTAGCTGGTGTAGAATTAGGAGATGTAACAGTTGTAGCTGGAGAAGACTGAAAGTGAAGATGTATAACACACTCTAGTCAAATATAAATCTATAGGACATGGAAGAAAAGGACTTTTACTTTGTAGACCCATATCATTCCCAGATATGTTTCTGTAATTTCTCATGGGAGGAAAAAAAAATCTCAAGAAAATTTGAAATCAAGAATTATAATAAAATAATCACTACTAGACAAAATATGGTTAAAATTTTAAAGTTAAACTTTACTTACATAAAATTTTTATAATATATTTGTCCTAACATTGCAGTGACTTCTATTCATATAGTTTGGTTTAAAATCAAAATTAAATGTGTATCTTGAAAATAAAATTATTGGGAAAGACTGCACTAGGTGCCAAAATTTCAAATATTATCAATTGTAATGATCGCTATAAAACCAAGGTCATTGTTTTTCCCATTGTATCCTAATTAGAATTTATGTGGAGGAGCAAAAGGACTTTTGCTTAGGCTCAGATGACTTAACACCTGGGAATTTAACTCAACAAATAGTTCACAGTTGGCAGGGAACAATTCATAAGCAAATTCTAGTCAATGTCAGCATGAGGGTATTGGGACGCTATCTTATGAGTAATATGAAATAAATAATTTAAAAAGTGAAATAAAATTTAAGCCTTGTTTCCCAGTTTTTTAAAGAAGAGGAGTTTATAGTCAACTAATATATTAAAAAAATAAAAGCTTTTTGTGGAGTAACTATCCTAATTCTATTTTATCTACTATAGTTCATTTTCCGTACATCAATAAGAAAAAAATTAATGGAATATTTCAAAATCATCTATTAATTCTTTGCTTTGTAAGTGGAAATGCAACATAACAATGAGTAAAATACACGAAGACCAAGATGAATCAAACACTATCAGTTACTGGAACAACTGGGTATCTGGTTTCAAATAGACCAAATTTAAAGGAAAATTTAAAACAGTAAGAAAAAGAATGGATGAGATAAGAAATGTATAGGAAATTCTAGACTTAAAATAGTTTTTGTTTAATATCTATTCATCTAACAACAGAAGTATTCAAGAAGTCAAAATTTAATAGATGCGTAACTTCTAAACACTCAGCTCTTCAAGAGACATAAACACATAAGCAGTATATATATTACTGCTCTGAAAATGTAAACTTAAACCTCTCTATTCAACAAAGTTTAAAATTTCCAAATGGAATACAAAAGACCAACAGAACAGAAAAAAATTAGCTAAAGTAAACTGTATTTTGTTCATTGTGGACATGGAAAACTCCTCTACAAAATTTTTTTCTTTTTAAGCAATATTGCTATATAAGTGTAGAAAAAGTAATGTCTATGAAACAACATTGAGAACTTCATGACTGCAAAGAAATATTATCAATATAAATGCAGAAATGATAAAAGTCCCTTAAAAGTGCCTTGCAGTAATAATCTAAGGAGATATGAGAGCTAGAACAATAGAACCCATATAATCCTATTATTAAAAAGACAACATCAGTAAAATTTTATCTGGCCAGAATGTTGAAAAAGACCACCTCAAAGGACACCACAATTTTCTCCCACTCTCTTTAGTAGTCATATGTTGGAATTTTTCACATAGACACAGTGGCTTTGTATCAAAACCTAGAAAGCTTTTTGCCTGTTTGTTTGTTTGAAGTCCAAAGGGAATTGTAGGCAGCCAGGCATTGGCACAATGCATGGTGTCAGAGTCACCAGCACTGTCAAAATGATACCCTTGAATGCCTATAATAACAGCAATCCTAGAAAGAAAGTTTGTCAGAAGAAAGACCTTATCAGTCACAGTTTTGCTTGAAAAATACAATGGCAAATGTGAACTACAGACCTAGGGAAGTCAATGTTCATTCCTAGTAATGTTAATCCTATTTTTCAGCAGGCTATAAAAGAGATGGGGAGGTGAAGGAGTTATTAAAACTATTATAGTTGTCTGTCTAAAAGGCATTCTTGTGGACAGATACCTAATTACAATTTTTCTCTACTAGTAAAAACCCCATAAAATCATCTGCTTTACTTATCTCATAGGGCTGTGATTTAGAATGTGTGAAAAGGCTTTGTAACTAGTAAAACATTATACTGATACATTTATTTTCACTTAAAATATAAATGCATGAAAATCTCTACTTTAAAAACACTTTGTCCCATTTGAGGATTAAATTACATACACTATATTATAATGGATTGAGAATTTAATATAAAGGAATATATATATATATATATATACACACACACATATACACACACACACCAAATACTCACAATGAAGGTAAACATATATCATAAGCATGAACTAAATTAATAATAATAATAATGACAATAATAATGAAAATGGGGAAAGGGGATCCAGAGACAGAGAGAGGGAGGGGGTGGGAAGGAGAAGGGGAATAAAAAAGAATCAAGATAGTTACATCCATGTACCTATTCCCTAAGATGAATGTAAACTTTATGTACTACAAACATGTACTAATAAGAAAAAAATACCTTTCTTAAAAAAATTTTAAATCATATGACCTGCTATTCCACTCTTGGGTATGTACCCAAAAGAAATGAAAGTAGAGACTGAAACAGATACTTTTACTCTCATATTCCCAGCAGCATTACTTATCTTACCCCAAATGTGGAAGGAACTCAAGTCCATCGATAGATGAATGGATAAACAAATTATGGCATATACATATAATAATATATTACTCAACCTTAAAAAGGAAGGAAATTTGGCATAATAAGATAAACCAGACACTAAAGGACAGATACTGTGAGTCTACTTATATGAAGTATCTAGAGTAATCAGATTCATAGACGCAGAAAGTAGAATGAAGTTTCCAGGAACTGGAGAGGCAAAGGAATGAAAAGTTGTTTAATGAGTACAGACTTTCACTTCTGGAAGATGAAAAGGCTAGAAATGTATGGTGGAGATGGTCATGTGACAATATCAATATATTTGATTCCACTGAAGTAAACATTTAAAGATGGTAAAATGGTTTTTAAAAAGTAAGAAAAACCAAACTTACCTTACTTAATGGAGAGGGAGCACCAGATCTAAAAGGCAACATAAGAAAATTAAAACTGAATATACACAAATACGTCTCTATGACATTTAAGTTTGATACCACTCTGTTGAACATTTATAGTTTAAAAAATAGGCAAGTTATTAAAATACTTTAAATATGCATTTTACTCAAATATGCCATCCTCTTCCAATGTTTCCCATTGACTTAATTTCTAGTACTAGACATTTTAAATTCAAAATTATTTTCTATCTAGCAAGTTTGAGTTAATCATTATTTCCAATGTCCACCAAAGAACTGTCCAATTTTCAGTTTTTAAAAATTTGCCAAAAGTTGGGAAAAATAATGCTATGTAGAATTTTAAAAACCCATAAAAGGAAGAACCCCAGGATGTAAAAAAAAAATCCTTATGAACCTTGTGTCTGAGATATGATTCATATCCAGATTCACACTTCTGAAGTTTGTCTGTTTTTAATTTCACTGCTGTAATAAAAACTCTCTAGGAAAAATATTCCCATCATCCTGTTATAACTAGTGAGACCTTGAAAAAGAACAGTAACTTGCATGCTTCTTTCTAAGAGAGAGAGAGAGAACATTAAGGGGGAAATATTTTTTTAAAATTAGATAACTGGTAGCATTGACCATTGTACATCACATCTAGCAAACGATCAAGAAACAATTGCCTGAATAGCTCACAAGTTAATAGTCTGAGGTGGTAGAAAAATGAATAAAACAAAATAAAGGCAAAAATACATTTCACTAAGAAGCTATACTCTGGGTCTTACTGGATGGAAAGGATGGCTTTCTATTCATTTACAGAGAAAAATATCACACATAATAGTAGCAAAACAAAATTAGCAGAAATTAACTTGAATTTTGTACATTATAAAGTTTTCCCAATTTATCATATTATATGGCAGATTTTATATACATTTACCTATAATTGCTCATTTCAAAGGCTCTAGAAGTAATAAGATGTGCAGTGTGTGCAGTGTTCTCTGTATCTATTTAAAGGTACTTACAGACCTAAAAATATGGTGTAATTTAAGGTTGAGGCAGGTGGTGTCACCACTGAGCTAAATCCCTGGCCCTTTTTTTTTTTTGGTACCAGGGATAGAACTCGGATCCTTATGGTTGCGAGGCAAGCGGCAGAACCACTGAGCTAAATCTCCAGCCCTTCTCTAAGGAGTTTTTGGCTAATATCTTCACATTAATCACTGTTCCTTTATATGTAGATAAAGGGGAATTAAATTTAAATAAAAATCCAAGAATATAACGGCCTAAACTCTTCAAAAACACAAAACAAACCATTTGACATGGTTACTTTCTGAGGATAAATTTAAATTAACTTCTCTCCCAAGAAAATTTCATAAACCAATTCTGTTTTTTTGGTACTGGGGATCGAACTCAGGTCCTTGCGCTTGCGCAGCAGGTGGCGAAACCACTGAGCTAAATCCCTGGCCCATAATCCAATTCTTTGTGGTACTGACACAATAAGAAATATTAATACATAAAAGAGAATTAAAGGGCTGGGGATTTAGCTCAGTGGTTCCAGCTCCTGCCTCGCAAGTGCAAGGTCCTGAGTTCGATCCCTGGTACAAAAAAAAAAAAAAAAGAAAAGTAAAAATAAGCAAGATCTTTTGAAATGTATTTCCTAGGCAATATAGAAAAACTGATAACCTATCTTTTGCCCTATGATAAGAATAAACATATAGCAAAAATGATAGAATTGCTACCTGCTATTAAAGAATATCATACTTAAAGCCAAGTGTGGAAAGTCATAATTAGCACAAGAATCAGCTTGCCAAAATCGTACCAGAACAGTATTACTAAATGATACTCATAGTTATTCCATGGATTAGACAAATGAAAATCCACTGTCTCTGCAAAGCTGTCATCCTACTTACCACATTATAACTTAATTGTTTAATTATCTGTCTTCACTTCTGGGTGCTAAGTTCTTAGAAAAGAAGGAACTCATCCTACTGTTTTATATTCTTATCAGCTGGGGTTTCTGGTAATTGAAATTTTAAATGAGAATAGATTCATATGTCTATTTTATAATAAATAAATTAACCAGAAGTTATAAATTATTTTCTGTGAAATCAAGCTATCAAGAAGGTGACCTGTTCTCATGGACCAGATCTGGCATTTTTGGACATAATTTAATCAAGAAGATGAGAACCAAAGGTTCATGGGGCACAGCTTTAAAAAGCATCTTTGGCCAATGATTAAACTCTGAGGGCTCCTAGGCTTAGTGAAGTTAATATAGTAACTTGCCCAAGTCTCATAGTCTTTAGTGGCAAATTCAGAGCTCTGTTCCAAATCTGTCTGCTGCTGAGAGCCTGTGCCTGCTTACCACAGGTAGCCTGCTCCAGCCTACCCCATGGAAAACACAAATGAGCCTAGAATAATTATTGTTCTCTTACACGACACATAGACTGCTGCATCTTACAAATTCTTTGCTTAATTTTCCATCCTACTGTTGGTCATTTCCCTTTATGGAAGAAATAGTACATTCTTTTATATACAGTCAAGTGATATTTATTAAAAACTAATACTTATATTTCTAATTTTATCTGCAGAAATCTAGTACACAGTAAAGTGAGTTAGGAAAACTAAGGCACTATGACAATTTTAGAAGAGAATGACCAATATAAAAATCTAAGTTCCAAAAACTGGTACAAAAAAATCCATAGGCTTTTATTATCAACTCAGCAAATGCCAAGGTTTCCTCCCAATATGGTAAAAGTAAGCTGTCAAAAGAGGAAATTCTGTTATTTCTTATTTGATTAAAAACAATAATCCCTATATAGTTGTCTAGCCAGAAAAAAACAGAGATGTGAAAAATCTTATCTATATATTACAAATAATTTTCATTACAAAAGACAACCTTGAGTTTCCTGTACCCTCAACACTTAGTAAATCCATATGTAGAATAAAATTCTGTCTTTTGTCTTGTGGAATCATAGAAACAGATAATATACAAAGGTATATCATACTGCATAGCATACAATTTCAAAAATAAACAGTGGATACAAGGCACCAAATATAAAATATAATATATTTTTCATAACAGATATTTGTAAATCCTTTATTTTAGGTATACACTAAAACAGAAGTTAGGATAATTTATATTGTTACTGAATAACAAAGAAAGCAATTTTAAGTAATCAATTTTCATTGTAAAACTGTCCTTTGATAATTCTACCATATTCCAGGGGGAAGTCTTTTCTTTATGCAACAAGTGAAAATTCTGTTATTTCACAAATTGAGGAAAAATATTTATACTCCTAAAAGAGATTAAGTTTTGATCCAAGAAGACCGACCACAAGAAAGTAAAACCATTTATGCTAGTCACTGTGGAAGACAAAAATAAAGTATAATAAAAAACCCACAGATGTGTAAAATGGAAATAAATCAATTTTAAATGTTATCAATACCAAATGTGGAGTATTAAGAATGTTTTTTGCATTTTTAGTAATAACCAAATGCAAAAAAGTCATTCAAAATAGTACTCACCCTTCACTTAAGTTCCCAGGTAAGCACAAACATACAAAGAAGAAAATAGTTAACTACTATAGTTTTTTTTTTTTTTAGATAGGGAATAAGCAAAAGACAAATTCAAATGTGTTCGCAGCCAATTCAGAAAAGAAATCTGACAAGCATAAGATGATTTTAAAGTAGAAAGAAAAATATCTAAGGAGAAGGCAATTCAAATAAAATATTACCAAGTTTTTATTCCAGTTCTCTAGAAATGTAACTAAATGTCCTGTTAATTTTTCCAAAAATAGCTTGCAGTGGCCATAAGGGGGTGACTTTAGATTTGAAGTTAGGGCTAAGGAGATGCACTGTAGCTGGTGAAGGAGGTTTCTCTGGTGACTGTAGTACTGGTAGCTTTAACAAAAAATGAGGGAAGAGGGTAAACCTATGTAGTATATGGGGACTTTGAGTAGAAAAGAGCACAGAGAAGCCAACTTGCAGTGTGCATGTAACACTGCATGAAGAGATTTAACTCTGAGGGACATGCATGTTTTCCTAGCTAACTAGGTCCTTCTGCTACTGTGCAGGAACATTTCTCAGGCTCCTGTATCTATTTGTGTAAACCTCAGGTAACTCATTTGCCTCCCACATACCCAGATAGAGGGTGGCCCCAGCAAAACTGGAGGTGGGCACTCTACATTGTGATTTAATGTACATTCCTGTCAAAAGCCAGATCATTCACAGCCACACCAAAACTGGGGGCAGACTTGATAACACCCTCGCCAGGTCCTGTAAAGTCCATAGTTCCAAGTAACTCTGACATAATTACTTGAAAAACTCTTCCACTATGGTTTATTATTTAAAAGTACAATAATCTATATACTAACTTGGAAAAGATGACAGAAATAACACTCAGTTAATGAAATAGCCAGCATAAAAGCATTACAGAGATACACAAGC
This sequence comes from Heterocephalus glaber, assembly GCF_000247695.1. The sequence goes on along the minus strand of NW_004624799.1, from coordinate 10,982,940 downwards.
CTAAGTTCTGGAGAATGTTCAAAAAGAAGAATGTGAGAAGTTACACTTTGACAGCTCTATTATAGGTAAAGCCCACAATCAGCCTATAGCCCGGCAATGATCAGTTCAGTGGTTGTCTCTGCTAAGTCCTTCTGTCATCCTAAATAAACATAAAGGTGGTATCATCAACAACAGATTTCAAGCTGATTCTGTAGAGACCTATATTAAATGTCGAGATAATGAAGTATAAAATATTTTCTAAATTTTGGAACCAGAAAATCTGTTGAAATCTCAAAGGTGGAAAGAAATAGCCATGATACAGGGAAGTTCGTGATGAAAGAAGTCTTCATCAGAAAGTAGGACCACAGATGGCTCTCCTTGAATGCATATGATTATTACAGGAGGACAAGGGTAAACATCCAAGACTAGCAGAGTTATAGTCTAAACAAGGCACAAAGACTGAAAGGCACCAGCTCTTGTGAATAGACAGGTTTCAAGCCTGCTAGAGAAAGAAAAAAACACAGAATCTGGATGTATTTGCATGCACTGAGGAAAAAATACTCAAAAATATAAGTAAAAAGGAGAAAAATTACACTTATTGTATCCTGGTTGCTATTTGCTCTACAAAAAGATCTTTCAATAAAATGTCAGTATCTGTGCCAAGCTTAATGTTTCAAGTGAGGAGAGACGAGAGTCCTGGAAACTATACTTGAAGATTTTGCTTTTTTCATAAAGGGGTTGCTAACATGAGAGTGTTCAAGGCTGATACTGAAATTGTCTTGTTTTGTACTCATGACCACCTATAACAATTTTAATTAAAAGCAGCTTTGTTTCTTTGTATTATGAATTCCTTCCGAGGGCAAATATGTAAGTCATCAGGTTCAGTCAACATGGGAGCATTTTACTAATTTCCTACATTAGCCCGTGGACAGATTGCCTGGACATGAGATTACACTGATAAAAGTTGATTTAGGAAAGGTAGGGTTCTGAAGGAACCCAGAAAAATCACAAGATAGCATACCCTGAAATTGTAGTAGTATAAGCTGTACCTTCACAAATCTTTCTTATAAAAATATGACTGCAATATTTTTCATCTTACTTAAAATATACAACTAATGCATACTTGTTTCCAGGTTTCTTTCCTTCTAATGTATTTAGATGCTGTTCAAGGGTCTCCATTAGACTGCTGGGAGCCTATAATAAAAAAGTAAAAATAAATGTCTGCATTGTTTTCTTTCAAATAAACACACTGCAATATCATTGTAACTTTTTATGGTGGAGGTCTACCATATATTGGGTGGATCCCAATATTTATGTGAGATAATTTCATGTCAGGTTCTTTTGGTGTTTAAATATTAAAATTCCATAGATTCTCACTCAGGTACATCTTGAATATACTAACTGCGCTGCATACCAAATAGCTTTACAGTGTGGTTTCAGTGTGGAGGTTACATTGGTAGACTCTTACTAAGATAATACTTAGATGAAGTAAACTCAAACCAAATTCACCACCACCTTTCCACAAAACCATAGTGAAAAAGGAAAAGGCATTTCTACCCAAGTCAAAAAAATTGGTGCCCAAATACAAATTTTTAGAAATTTGAAAATACAGTAAAATCTCACTTTATCCATATTTGACTGAAATGTTAGGAAAATTGTTATCTTATTTAAAAAGGGGGAGTTAAAGTTATGAGGAATAAAATACAATTTTAACAGTCAGTAAAAATGAAGATTTTATTATTGAATTAACTTATATACATAGCAAAGTACTGTGTATTAGCAGATTTCATATAGTTTAATTTTTATTAAAAAGTTCTTGAGTGTTTCTGTTTTTAAATAAAATTTTAGACAGTATGAAGTGATGGAATTTTACTATATATTAGGAGAAATAATAGGTTATACAAATCCTCTACCCAGTTTATCCCTCAAGCATTACTTTATTTCATATTTCTAAAATAAGTTTAATTCAAATTTAGCCTTAAAAGCAACATAGGCATTCATTTCATGACTGAAACATCTAACTATACATACAGATACATTTAATTTTAATAATTTTTCTTTAATGTGAAACTAATTTTGAAGGACTTTATAGTAATTATGTTGCTAAAATAGCTCACAGAATT
>NW_004624799.1:10951185-10980658 GCF_000247695.1 Heterocephalus glaber | reverse complement strand
GATAAAAGTGATAAGTATAGAGTAGAAAGGGCAGATCAGCATTATCTAAAAAGCTTTGGACTAAAGAATAAAAAAGTATCAAAGAATGTAATTAATTTAGAAAATTGGATTTTAAAAATATAACTCAGGTGAAGATAGGCTTAATCCACAAATACCAGAAACTGCAGCTAACAATATACTTACAAGTTTTAAAAATAAAATTTTAAGTGATAAACTATAAAGAAATGCTCACGGAATGATGAATGTACATTGTAACTCTAAATAGAAAAAAATGCTTCCAAGTTTTTAGATGAATTAATATCTTCAAAATTGTAATAATTGTAGGTGGTGATGGTTATGATTATAATGATAGAACTATGAAGCCTGGGCATATAAATGCAAAGTTTTTCATGTTTCCATGTTTTTGGTGAGGTCATGGTCAGAAAATAATATATCATGAATCTTTTTCCAATTAAAAGATTCAGGTACTCTGAATGTTAAGTGAATGGCAAGGAACTATGATTCACTTCTAAATCTATATATAAAATACTGTTTAAGAAAAATACATCTTGTTTATAGTTACAAAATAAAGAATAACAAATATAAGATAATAAAAATGGTAATATTTTCTACTTTACATTTCCTTGGTTACCCAAAATAAAATAAAATATTAGGAAAACAGATTGCAATTTAATTCTTCTTGCAACATTTCTTAGTAGTTTAAATGAAAAGATTAAAAAATGAAGTAGAAGTCACAAAAATCACAATAGTTGAAAGGCAAATCTGACAAAGAAATATAAAACTGTAAAACTGACTTGTAATGGGAGTGAATTAGCAATACACTGCATGTAAATTAAGTTTGAAACATCTTATCACAGAGGTTGTAAAAGTGCCTCATCATTTATTTTTCTTATGAAAATATGAAAAGTCTAAGAAAAACAAATTCCTCAAGTGTCTTTGGAGAAAAAAGTATTTTGATAGTAATATCCAGGAGCACAGGATTATATGTGGTCTGCTCAACTCTATTTTTGGCCCCAAGGATATCCTCACATACATTAGACAATATATGAAAATGATCTCCTATATTTCTAAGGAGTGATACTTTCAGAATACTTCTGCTATTGTAAAACAAATGTAAGATAACAAAATATAATCAGCAGCACATTCATGTGCTCATTTAAAAATGGCAAAATCAACTAATCCTTCAGATGGAAACACCAATTGAAAGGAAAAGAGTCAGTTATAGAAGCTAATAGATAACAGCAATTCATCAGGGTTACCAATTCATCAATGGCACATCTTTAAATGGAGACTTTTCTGTATCAATAGTTTTCAGGTAATCAGAATTCCTGACATCAAAACCTAAGATATTTTTCATATTTGGAACACACACAAACACATACACACATATCAAACAGGGAATAACATTCAAAAATTATATTCTTGAAATAAATTCACAGCTAATTGTGGTCAGGATCAAAAGGAAAACATCCATCTATAATTTAGGTATTTTAGATTATAAAGCATCATTAAAACTAAATGGTAAAAACCAAAAGATTATTCAAATTATGATCATCAGATATAAGAAAACATTTGAAAGTATTTTAGTTCTGACATGAGTCATTTCTTACCCTAAAAGTATTTTTAAATATCTTATAAAAAATTTCATTGATATTCAATAATCATTTACATGTAGTTATGATATTACATGCACAAATTAAAAAGGGTTACAATAAAAAAGGGCTACAGATGACCACACTGGTATTTACTGTGCATTCTAAAAGAGACACATTAAATTCATAAATATATTCACTGAATTCCTTGTTCAATTTTTTCTGCAAGAGGAATTCTAATCCTTTTTTAGTCATGAGTATCCTGTTCCAACTCCCTCTGGTATCCATCATTTCTTTAACACTTTCTAACAGAATTTTTTTGCCTATTGTTATGGCTAGATTCAATTGCCATGTTAGCCATGGAGCAACCTGGCATGGAGTAGAAATCTAATCTCAAAGGAGTTGAGCTGAATTCATTCAACGTGGCATTTCTGACCCGTCTCTGCATTTATCCTGGTCTATATTATCTTAAGGACTAACCCCAGAACATCTTATATTCCAGCTCAGAATTACTGTACTGTCATAATGAGTCTAAATCCTGAGCTCAGCTAGAGACCTTTATCAGCCCTGTGGAGGGGCTTTAAATAAGAATTATGGAGGGTATTTAGTTCTATTTCTCACAAACCTAAAAGAAACCATAATTGGGCTACTTCAGAAACATGCTATAATCTTGTATTAGAATTTAAAGGTACATAGGAGAATTTAACTAGATGATTTTTATGAGGAGGTAATTTAAAAATAAATATTAATAATGAAGTTTCTGTACCTCTAAAGGTACATAACAGAAGCAAAGGATAGAGTGTTACTACATTCTAATGAATCTCTACCACTTAACAGCTTTCAAGCAGAAGGCAAGATTTTATTTCTTTGATGGTGAAGTTTGATCCCCGAATTATGAAAACATACACGTTATATCATTTTATTAAATATGTCCCTGGACAATGACATCATTAAAAATTAAACCCAAGTATGTGAACCTTTCTTTCAATGATATGTTATCATTTCAAATTTAAATTAAAAAAGTATTTAAGCAGTCCCTTAAATCTTTCCTAGTTTCTATGCATACTTTGCCCAGAGACAACATGAGGGTATCCCAGACAATATATTTAGTTTTTCCTTTATGCCACAGTGAAGACTGTAGTGCTATAGATATGCCATTTCTAAAAGCTATTTACTGAGCTGAAAATAAACATTTTAATGTACTTCTTCCTAAAGTTAACATGTATTATTTATCTAGGATATTTTGACAAAATGAAATGTAAATTTTTGTTACAGCTGAATAAATGAAAATGCTTTTTATTATAGTGTTTCAAAAGTAAATCTATCTCTAATATAGATTTCTACATAACATTTTTATGCATAATTTTTAGTTAACAAACACTAGTTTCTAATAGTAGCATAAATTTTTATACTAATACGCTATCTACTAGATGGCGCTGTTTTTAAACTACAAAATCCAATGTAATCATATTCTGAACTTCTGTGTGAATTTTATTTGTGAAGAATTCTTGTTAATTTATTATTTTAATAATAGTAATTCATGACCCTTTCTTTGGATGCTCTGAATTTTTAAATAAAAATTTACTGATAAACATTATTTTAAATATGTATATATTTCAAGGTATTGTAAAGATAGCAAATTATTAAACACACTTTGATATTATTAAAAAGTGTGTAATTTCATTATGACAATTTTCTTCTTTTACAGTGACTTTTTGAATTTACAAAGACAGAAAATTCATATATTCAATACTAGTGTATGAGACAGCAACTCTATATTGTTTCTCATCATCTCTACAACGTCACTTCTAGTTAAAGAACATGTTTGGTGCAGGAATTTAATCAAAGGATGATTAAACAAAAACGGTTTCTGCCATTATGAGAAAAATCATAAAATAATCCTGTATCTGTGAATGACCTTGGTTGTCTTCTGTCTTACAAGCCGTACACTCTTTACAGATAAAATGATCAAGGAAGCTCCATTACTGTCATCATATACCAAATGGGCCCCAGAAAAAATCACTAACCTACCACCACTATCTTTTTTTTTTTTAAGAACTCTTTTTAAATAAGAGAAATTCCTCCTCTTCATAGAGGAGTCTAGAATCAGTGTAGTACAACTGTGACAGTTGAGTTTTTCCCATCTGTGATCCTCCTTATACCAGGGACACGTTGGAAAACTAAACACAAAGAGGAAGAACACTTCTAGTGTTCTGATTATCACACCTATGCACAGTCACATTTCACAGTAAAACCATTTTTACTAACATTATTCAATGTTTTCCTTTGATTCAAGATCAAGAATGAGAAGATGAACTCAATTACTAGATTGAGTTGCCTTTAAAGAAGAAACTATAACTTAGGGGCAGGAAACCTTTCTGTTACCTCCAGTAACATAGTCAATAGCTGAAAAGATAAGATAGAATAATTTCCAAGATAGCTGGTTGGCCTAGATTCAAAATCCAAAAATGCTTCCAAGACTATACATAGAATAGCAATTTCATGCACACCGAATCTTCCACCAAGAGCAACACTTACCTGTGTAAGGTCAGGAATGTCACCTTTATCAATACCAACTTGCTGTGGATTTAAAAAAATGAGAAGTTACTTGATGGTATTAAAATATTTTTGCATTTAAAGAAAGACCACTGACAGAATTTGATTACACTGTAATTAAATTTAAATTTAAAGGGATTGTACCTATCTATCCCTTTTTAAAATCCCTTTAAAAAACTGCTCTTTATGCAGTTCTTTGCACAACAGAATGGCTTAATTAATATATGTATAATTAATGGATTTCATTAATATATAGGATTTGACTAAATTGAAAAAATGAAAATAAACTGAAACACAAAATTTAAAGGTAGCCTCTGCAACTACAAATCTAAGTGAATGCTTAGACTACAGTAATTATGGCCATTAAGTTCTCTGTACAGGGAATGTTTATTTAGTTTTAAAAACTTGTTTACAGTGAAGTTTCTATTCTGTCTCACACAGAAAGAACCACTTTGGTATTTCTTACCCTCCCAAATTTATGTATAATCAAGAAACTATGAAATATATATTTATTTCTCCATTCTCACACAAATAATAGCGTATTATATACACTGGACTTATATTTTTCATGCAACCATATATCTCAGAGATATGTTTGTATTAATACATAGAACATCCTCATTTTTTTAAGACAGCTGCATAGAACTTCCTTGCCTTACAATTCAATGAATAATTTAATAATGGACATTAAAGTTGCTTCCAATCTCTTGCCACTGTAAAAAATATTTCACACACCATTTTGCATCTGTAGGCTATACATTGGTAAAGGAGGTAAAAGTATATGCAAACTAGTAATATGGGTAGCATGAGGGTAAGTGAAGGAAGAGTGAAGGGAAACAAATATGTGAAAATATTAATAAACCTGAAATAATGAAGAGAATGTATTGTATTTATCCATTAAACTCTATCAAAGTTTGTAGGTTTCAAAATTATTCAAAATAAAAAGCTGAGGAAAATACCAATCATAACTTCAATTCTATCATTTTAAAATTAATGAAACTGAGGATCAAAGAAACAAAATAGGTTAAACCAAGTTCTATTTGAAAAATGAAGTGCTTTCTTTATAATGATGGAAATGGAGGCGCAAACACATGAAGTAAAAGCTCTGGGCTCCTACAAAAACAAGGCAAATGGGAGATTTTAAGGCCCCGTTTGTGTGTCAACTACTTCTTTTTTCCCTTTGCTTTTTCTAAGGCTGAAATTAGTATTTTGGAAGGAAAATTCCTTGTTGATGACTGTCCTAGGATTCATAGGATGTTTAGCAACATCTCTCGCTTTAACCCACTTGGTGCCAGTAGCCAGCTCCTCTACTTTGATCCCTAGAAACATCTTCAGATGTCCGGGGGAGGAGAGCAGAGCAAAATCACTAATTTCACTGCAAATCACTGGCTCTCTTCTCTCTGGATCAAATTATGCTGTGATCCAGAATTCCAGATTTTACCTTCCAATAGCTGAATTCCAGCTTTATAGAAGCTACAGATGCCTCCCTATACTCATTTATATTATAAATTATGGAAATGATAAACTGAAGTAATTTCATTTCCATCTAAACACCTGTTTAGGTGATGAATTTAAAATATTAATATGAATGATGAAGGCATTTTAACATGAGTATAGTATGGATATCTAATATTGTTATAACTTTGGAGAATGGTCATGTGTTTCCATTAAGTGGATAATTCTGTTAAAAGACACAATACAGGAATTCTTTATCAACACTGCTATTTTTACCTCTCTGAACATCTGAATCACAATGTAACTGGAGGGTTGAGGTGAAGTGTACAACAGAAATCTTGTCACTTTCTGTCCGCAAATATTCTGGGAGACATAACTCCCACAAATCTGATATTTACCTTAGAATAGCAAACTAATAATAATAATGTGGTTCTATGAAAGTGAATACTATAGTATTTAGGAGAAATTCCTCCTGCCTGTAAAACAGCCATTTTACAGAGTTTCAGTTGTCTGCTTTACAAGACTTTCAGTATAAAAATCCAAGACATGGTTAAGTTCTCTGCACTTCAATCTGTTCCTCTGGGAAATTTGAGTATTTCCATAGAAATTGTTCAACTACTCTATATGATGGACAACTTATTATTATTTTCCAACCCTCACAATGGGAATCAAATGCAAGATCCTGCATGTGCTAGGCAAGCACTCTACCACTACATCCCCAGCCCCAGTTACACGTTTTTCAAATTTGTATTTTTATTTTTTTATTAGTACATGTGCATAGAATTTAATATTTTCATTCTTTATAGGGAGTTGGTATGTGTATATAATATATCTTAATTCCTTTTTTCATCCCCTTTTCTTTCCCTCCCTCCCTCCTTCACCCATCTCTTGATCCCCTTGCTTTTTTTTGGTACATATTTGTAGTACATTATGTATACATTTCTTGTGTGGAGTTGATATATGACACATCTTATTTCCTTTCTTCATCCCTTGTCCTTCCCTTCCCTGCCCTGTCTTCTTCTTCTCTCCCAGTTATATTTTGTAAATAATATCCTAGAAGTCTTCTATAGACTCTTCAGGCAAATGGCACTAAGTTCAGAATAGCTACCAAGTATGGGTCTATAGATACATATACCACATGAATATTGTTGGGTAGGGAGAAGGTCTATGCAACTTCTTGAAAAGTTTCTGTATTAACCAATCATAAGCAAACCACTTAACACTGTCTTCAAGCAGTAAGTGTTTAAATTGTGAATAATGCAATTTAAATATCAAAGAAACAAATGATTTGGGTTATTCCACTATGGTTTATGTGTTTATTCTATTAAAAATAATCCCATAAATTAGTACCCATTCTATAAAATGTCTCATAATGTTCAAATAAAAAAACATTTATTATGCAGTTGGCTCTTAAAATGACATTGGATTTCAACGTATCTCCTCAATGGCCTAAATTTGGCTTGTGCTATCATAGACACAAAGTCTAATTTTATGTGTAAAAAGTTGGAGTCAACAAATAGCTTTTTTCTCATGAAGCTCTTGAATCCAGCTTTCTTATGCTCACTACAGAAATGTATATCCCAGACTGTCACATATCCAGTTGTTTACTCACATACAGTAACAAATGGGAAAACTGGGAATCATGTTCCCTAGCATTTAATGGAACAATGAAATAATCTGCTGTGAGTTCTTGGATATAACTGATCCTTTCATAGAAAGAAATTAGACAAATTTTAATAAAAATTATATTGATAATTATGGCTAAACCATGGGAAAATCATACCAAATATAAATCATGAAATCTGTGTAACAGCAAGAGACAAAATTTCAAGCCATTCTACTTTTCCCTAAAGACAACCACCATTGATAAACCCATGAAGAAACACACATGAATATATTCTAATGTACATGCAATTTATATAAGCTAACATTTACCTTTTTTTCCCATGCTAAAACATATTTTTAAAAAATTCTGATTACATGCTCTACTGGTCAAAACTAAATTTTTAGGATAGAATTTTAGTCTTAAAATTTGAATGTGACAATTATTACTTCTGTGTGCAATGAGATCTGAAAGATAATGTATGCACTCTAGTACTTTTGAAATTGTGTTTTAAATGTGTGTACTTATTCCATATTCTCAAAATGATAAAGCAGTACAAACATGACCTGAATGTCCCATGTCTATGCTTTGCTGGAGAGCCTCAGAACCTCTCTCATACCACACTCCATTAAGTCTCTAGCAATCACTTAGTTGACATATAAGATAAAAATCCACTAGTCATCCTGCCAAAGCATGACAATAGCAATGCCAAAAATTTCCAATATTAGCATGAATTGATAATTGGATTTTATGTGAAAAGCATCAATTTATAAATAACTTCAGGAACATTAACTGTACTGTTGTACAGTTATTATGATTAAGTATAAATATCTTTCAGAAATAATTTATACACTTTATAAAATGAATTATACTTTCTATTTTATTGTTCACTGTGTTTAAATCATTGACAACAATGTAAGGAGTATCAGAATTTATGATTACACATTAAGAATAATGGACAAGCTTTTCTAAAGGCAAATCTGTGTAAAAAGAGAGTTCTTAGAATCAGAGAGCCATTAGGTAGAAAGGAGGAATGGACCACCTTGCAAATCAGCAACAATCTTACTTACTATCCATGAAAGTTTTATTTGAATGTAGAATGATCATTTGATTGGGATAGAATAGATAACTGAGATGACTTCTAAGGTCACTTCTAAATCTAAGACACTGTGACTCTGTGGCAGATGTCTTGCCAGATTATACAGTCTATTATACACTACAGATACACAAGCTAAGAGTTTTAAAATTAAATCATATTTCCAACAAAGTTTAACATTACTCACCTCTGCAACCTTGAGAAATTCAGACACTCGTGTCATTCTAGTTAGAAACCGTTTGTAAATTTCTAGAGCATCTTTACATTGTCCTTTCTTCATTTCAAAAAACTTTTCTAGAAGAGACAAAATGATAAGCAATTGGGAAAGAGTATTCTATTTTAGTCCAAACTTATATTAACCCTAACCCTAATTTTTTTTGCAGGTTGAACAAGTTTATTTTTCTAATACCACAAGAGACACACAAGACTAGTGCTCTTCTCTGGGCAGCCCCACAAAGCAGATCAGTGTCAAACAATACCCTTGAGTGGTCTCAAACATCCCAGAAGGAAGAAGAGGACTGGACATGTTTAGGCCTCTGCTCTCAGTCTTTGGTAAACAGACTCCTGAGTTGGCAACCTAGACTTCATCTCTACTTCATTTAAATGCATCTATATTGCTTTGCTGACTTCTCACTCATGCTTAAGATGACAATAATGCCACCTTAGATTAATTAGGGAGATTAATTTTCAGATGAGATGAGGCTTGCCTAAGGCATACAAATTTTATTCTTAAATTTACTACTTAAAGCTTAAGGTTTGAATCAAAACACATGGGCACTACAACCTATAAGATGTATTTAAGCACTTCAAGGAGGGGCCCTCGAGTAGCTTAGGAGATGTGTTATGGCCCAAAATAATCATCTGTCCACATGAAATAATTTAAATAATGAAAAAAAATAGAAGAATATATGAACTGACAAAACAGGTTACATGTAAAATCATCATCCATCTATCCCACTATTTAGTCTTGAAAAACAGCAAATTCTTTCTGATAACTTCAGAAAGTTATAACGATATTCTACTATATTCTATTCTTATTTTCTTATTAGCTCATTATAAACCAATAATTATACATTATAAACTAATAATCTAGAAATCTCTCTGAATTAATGAATTCTTTAAATTTTTTGATACTATATCAATTGATACTTGCTCTTATTGGTCAAATATTATTTCTTTCAAACATTATACAGGAAAGTATCTTTTAGTTATAAAATAGAGTTTCATGAAACATTTGGCTTTATCAAGCTCTGAAGCTTTCTACACTAATCCTATTCTCTTTCTCAACCTTTAGCTTTATAGACAGAAAACAGGATGTTCTCTTTTGCACTTATAAGACTAGAATTCAGTCAGTAAGGTAGTATAGCTCCACTGTAATTGCAGTATGAGAGTTTCTCCCCTACATATTTTAAAGAAAATCATTATTTCATCAGTGTTTTGCCAGTCATTCATCAATTCATTTAGTCAATAATTTTTGACACTACAGATAGAGACACAGTACAGCAATGTCTACAACAGCTTTTAGGCAACTCTGGATTACAACTAAAGACCTTACCTTCTTTGTAAGTTCGTTATTTTATATTTGCACATGCTTAAATACATGCTACTTTTACATTCTCTCATACTTGAGAGTTCTTTATGATATTCAGTTTATAATTTTACTACCCTAAAAGTATTTTTAATTTTCTCAAGAAAAGTTTAATAATATATAATTATGCAAAGAACTAATTATCCAGGGCAGCTACTCATTACCTTCTGTTGACAGTCTTTGGATAATTTTACTTTTAACACAGACCTCCCCTGTAGGGCATTTAAGGAAAGCAAAAATATCAAGAAAACAAACACATACTGTGCTGTTTTCTACTTGTTAAGGTTTGAGAGAGAACTGAGACTTAAAAATGACCAAATCTGAGGACACTTTCTTTATCTACACTATTCTATTTTCTCATACTATCACTAGAATCATGATGCTATATATAAATAAATCATTTTTAGTCTAAAAGGTTAAAATAAATTCTGGCAAAACATACTTTTCTTTCTTTCTGTATAAACATCCACATATAAATAATTTCCTTTAAATATCTAGATTACTTCTTTTTACTATAATCTAAGTTTATTTCTTTGCATTGGGTCTTTAGCAATAACACAAGAAGAGAAATCAAACTGCGTAATCTCAATTTTCCTTCAGAACAAGTGCAACAAAAATTTAAGCAATTTTTCTCTGCCTCATTTGGATGTCTGTACTTTTCCTAGTAATTTAGGATTCAGAAACAAAAGACATTAAATTATTACGGCTTCAGGTTATAATCTCATAATCATTTCTATAATGGTGGTAATGACACAGAAAGGCAACATCCATTGTTTTACTGATATATGCAAGCCATGAGATTTTGTTGCCATCTGGAGACCAGGGCTGGGTCTAGAGAAAGCACCCCAAAATGAGTTTTGGCCTTTCTTTCATACTAAGATAACCTACGTTGATTTTTGTATTTGACGTGATCACATTTGATATTTGTAGCATGAGTATTTATAAAGCTAAAATAAATTCTTATTTGCCCCTTAGTACTGTATTAATCTTCAAAGGATAAATGTCCTAAGAAACAAATTAACTAAAAAGGAATCTCATTCTTGAGAGACAAACTAAGATTTTCCACATGGTTTATTACTAATGACCACTAGTCAGTGAGGGGAACATCTCATTTGGAAATCAGCTCCAGTACAGTATTGAAACATTTGTGAAGATTTGCAGCACCAAAACTGATTCCAAATTATACATAAAGTATTGGCCAGGAAGCTCTTTATTAAAACTAACTCATAATATATTTAGAAGGTTAACTCCTAACACCATCTAGTAAACAAAAAACATACTTGCCTTGAAACAATTTGGATGCTGCCTTTTTTTAAGTACATGTCTGTAGTACATATGTTTACATTCATTGTGAGAAATTGGTATATGTACATAATACACCTTAATTCCTTTTTTATTCCCTTTCCCTTCCCTCCCCCCTCCATCCATCTCTTGATTCCCTTATTTTGCTCATATTTGTAATACATAATGTTTACATTCCTTGTGTGGAGTTGGTACATGTGACACATCTTAACACCTCTCTTCTAGACTGCCACTTTAACAATAGCAATTCTGACAAAAATACCAAATGAAACTGTAAAATATGGTAATGTTGCAAGGCAAGAACAAACTCTCATTCCTTTTGAAAAGTCTCTAATATGAAAAGGTATAACTCTCCGCCTTTTCTGTTCCTGATTTAGCCAGCAGACTACCATTTTTAAATTAAATTAAACAACATCTCAAATGGTTATTTTAGTATAAAGAGAAACTGCATTCTTAAAACCATCTATCTGTGAAGACAACAGAAAGGGAAAGTAAAGCAGAAGCATTTAAGCATTTAAGTAGCTGTTCAGGACAATAGAGAAGAATCACATGGCTGAACATGTCTAAGTGCTAAGTGAATTAACTGTGAAGACACTAAATCCAAGTCTCTTGAGGCAGAAGTGGGAATAAAACAAGGTCACAGTATGAGAATAAACCAACAGAACTTCATTTCTAACCAGCTGTAGATTTCAGGAAGATGAGCAACTCAAAGATAATTGAGGTTTAAGGCTTAAAAGACTAATTATATATCAACAGAAATAAAGAGATTAGGAAGGGTAAGTTCAAGAGTTCAGTTTTAAAGGTTCTGATGTTTTAGGTAAGAAACAATATCTAAATTTTAAAGTGCCTACAAATACTAATACATGCAAAACTGAAGCGTAGAATAAAGGTAAGAACTCAAAAAATAGATTTGGGGCTCATTATAATGGAAATTATCTTTTTTTTCAATACAGAATGCAGTGGCACCTTGGTTCATGAACTTAATTCTTTCCATACTCTGGTTGTAAACCGAATTGGATGAGAATCGAATCAAATTCAATGGTTAGGTTCAATGCTGACCTTATGGAGAAATTCTATTCAGTTCTTGTCCAATTGTTTGCAACCAGAACATGGAAAGAATTAAGTTTGTGAACCAAGGTACCAATATATACAAAAAAAAGCAGAAAAGTAGATGCCTAGAAGTGAACTTCAGCAAAAGCTTACATTTATGAGCAGTAAGGTAGACTAAGGTTAGTTGGCAAAAGATAATAGGAAAAATATACCCTATCTGGCTTACTGATAAAATTTATAACCTGAAATAAAAATAAAGATATTTTTAGATTTGAACTTCATATTTAGGGCAGGAATCTTTCCCCACGAAAGCCAAAACATCTGAGAGCACTGTGTTTGATGTTGATGAAGGGTTCACTCAACTCCCTTTTTTTCTTCTGAATTCATGTGAAGCCAGGGTTCTGGATACAAACTCAGCTCTGCAATTAGACCTATGGGAGATCTAGAAGGAAAAACTGAGACAAGAGCCACCATCTTGTACCTTTTCCGCTATTGCTTGTGAAAGGCAAGATCACAGACATGTGAGATTAGTTTTCAGCAACATTCTACTTTCCACCCCATCCCCCATATCCCTGGAGTTTTGAGAATGATTGAAGTCACAGCCACTTGATTTGACTCTGTAATCCCTGGATTACAGGTGTCCCATTTTCAGCTTCCTGGTGTTGCAAAGCAGTTACAGTGGTAGGGGCAGCTTCTAGTTTTTACCATTCCTTAAACCCATTTCCTGTTTAGAAGAAAACAGTGCAACTTGCTGCTGTCACTCATTTAATTTTCAGCAATCAAGAATTACTATATTTTATAAATTAAAATACCACTACTAAAACTAGAATGCCATAAATACAGTGATGTCTTCTGTTTCCATGACTATCCATTCACTGGAGTGATGTGAAAATAGTAATAAAAGAGAGATATTTGGTGGCAAACTATTGGGGATAAGGTCACGACTGGATTCTGCAAGTTATCTTGTGGTAAACGCTATGGCTATAAGCACTGTTGGTGAGTGTTTTCCAGGAAAACAGGAGATGGGTTAAATAGGTGGGTCTCTGAATTAGTAGCTCCTCTATAATGTGGATACAATATTTAATTCTGGGAGTCTTTTTTTTTGTACCAGGGATCGAACTCAGGACCTTGTGCTTGTGAGGCAGGCAGCAACACAACTGAGCTAAATCTCTGGCCCTCTGGGAGTCATTTCTGAAAGCCCAGTTGATAATCAGTTCTTTCAGGATTCAACAGTTACAGAAGCACCGAATCCCTATATAAAACTCCTTCCTATTTAGATTATGTAGAGCAATTTCTGTTTCTCGAATACACATAGTATTTGGTACATGAAGTGAATGCAGAAAACAGACTTTCAAATTGTGAATACAGAAACCTGGGAATAGATATGTAACCTTCTTATATCTGAAGGTGATGACCATCTGTGTCTGCTGCTAAATGGGATCCTCATAGTCTGTGCTATATTGGAGCAAGACAATTACTTAAATTACCACCTAAACTTTTCTGAAACAATGCTTATCAAACCATGGGACAGACCACCACAATGAGAAGAGGCAAATAGAATCGTGGGGTGGATGGCTGCTTGTGTCTCTACTAGAAAGCTTTAAAAGGAAAAGGGAAAACATAGGATTTTAATTTTTGGCTCAAGGCACAGTCAGCCTGTGGTACTCAAAGACTGCCCTAAAGTAACCTTATCTCTTACAGCCACAGAGCTGTCATAGCTAAACTTCAGATAGAGGGGCTAATCTTCTGAGTTGCTCAATTATAGCATAGGTGAGGAAGTTCTATTTATAGTTGCATTGTGGTCTCCTGTGAAAGTTAGGCATTTTTTCAGAAAGAAAATTGGAAAGGGGAAAACTTTGGGAAGATTCAAACAAAAATGGGCTACCCTTCCGACAAGATTTTCTTCCTGTCTGAAGAGGCTGGTCCCACATTACTTGGAGACCATGTTAACCCACGTTTCATGAGCAAATGAATTTCTCCTCCTATCCTGTCCTCTGCTCCCCATACCCTCTCTCCTTGGCAATTGCTTCAATACCTGGAATGAGATTTAGAATCCAGCAATTCCAGTGTGATTTAGGAAGACAAGCACAAAGTCTGACCCAGAAGATAAACATACACATGCCAAAATAAGTGCAGAATTTTGCAAAATTTTGTTAGCAGTAGGTTTACCAGATAAATACAAGATATTGCATTAAAATGTAGGTAAACAACAAATAATTTTTACTATAAATCCTA
The DNA here is from genome assembly GCF_000247695.1 of Heterocephalus glaber. The sequence continues at coordinate 10,966,181 of NW_004624799.1, read as the reverse complement.
AATATTGCATAGGGCTTATTAATACTAAAAAGTTTATTCATGTTGACTTCAAATATAAATTTAACTTAGGTATCTTGTATTTTTCCTCCCTACCATTCATTGTAGCATTGCTGTAATTCATTTCACTTATATATAAGGATATATACAGAAGCATATATAATGAATACACTGTTGCTATTATTTGGACAAACTGTTAGATTAGTTAAGGAAAATAAATTTTTATTTTACCTTTACATATTCCTGCTTTGATGGTCTTCCTTTCTTTAAGAAGGTTCAAGTTCTGACCTATATAATTTTCCTCCTCACCAAAGAAATTTAACATTTTTTTACAGTGTAGGTCTATTTGGAACAATTCATTCAATTTCATTTGAGAAAGTTTTTACTTTTGAGGGATAATTTCACAGGGTACAGGATTTTAGATTGGTGATTTTTTTTCTCTCAATATTTTAAATATTTTACTCTACTTTCTTGCTTGCATGGCTTCTGAAGAGAACTTGGACATGATTCTTATTTTTGCTTCTCTATGGGTAGGGTGTTTTTTCCCCCTTAGGGCTTCTGTTAGGATTTTTCTTTATCTCTGATTTTCTAGTTTAAAAATTATGTGTTCTTTGTGGTTTGGGGGTATTTATTCTACTTGGTGTCCTCTGAACTTTCTAGATTTGTGGTTTGGTTCTGATATTAATTTGGGAAAGTAGTTGTTTAGCTAGGTGTATTAAATGTATTTTCAATTTATGATGCTTTTTCTGGAGTCTGAAATCCTGACCACAGAACATCAAGTGTTCCTCAGACTTAAAAGTAGGTATTATCTTATGTACCAACCCATAAAACTGGACAAATACGAGGGCATTCTATTATCAAGTGGAAGTGATACACAGAGATCAGGCACAAGCAGGTCATAAATAAACAAATAGGTTGATGAGCAGTAGGTTCGTATTCCTAGTTCACCTATTCTCTCTTCCATATCACCATTTTCCCCTCAAAGCATACCTATTATCTCTAGGGAGTTCTTTAATGATCAACTATTTAAGAAAAAATTCAAGTTTGGTTTCTCATGCTGGTACCAGGTGGAAGGGATTTCATGAATCATCTCCACAAAGGACCTTGACAGCAGAAACAAATCTTCATTGTAGGTCAAACTTCCATAAGTATATCTATGTCATTTTCTACGTTGTGTCAAAGTAAAGGTGTCAAAAAACATAGTACCAAATCATGTGTACCAACTAAATGTTGGTCTAGATGACAGTGGATCTGGAAAAATCTAATTGAAGGATCAGTGACAAGTAGTCTGGGCAAAAGGTAGTGGATGGATCTTTCAGATTGGGTGATTAGCATGAGACTTTCATCACAAATGAGTGCAAACCAAGGGGCATATAATATAATTTATGCACTCAATAATTGGAGGGATAAGAGAATACCACAGGAAGTGGCCCTGACATGGGAAATGGAGGTGTGAACAAGCTGAACAGCATGGGCTTCCCACCCCTAACACTGCCTGCCATGACTGGAGAGTTTTTCCTTTGGCCAACACCAAAGATCAGTGCTGGGCTTCCACTACAGTACCACAGTTCAGGGAGATCAGCCACCTACCAAATAACAGGTTGAAGACCAACTTCTTTCACTAGGAAGGATAGCAGGAATCTGCCCACACTGTAATTCACAGTTATTCTAGATATGGATGTATTTTCTCTGCCAGTATTGCTCTGCCAGTAGCATCATCTGTGTACTTACTCAGAATCATGATATCCCACACAACAATGCCTCTACCAAGGTACTTACTTTACTGCACAAGAAGTGAGACCAGAGACTCACCCCACAGACTTTGTCAGTCATACCATGAAGCCTAGACATGTTTCAGGTAGTTCAACCTACCGAGTAAGTTAATAACTCCATCATTGTAGCAAGCAAAAAGTTTGATAAGATCTTTGAAAAGAAGCATAAATGCAGCATTTATGACACCATTTGTTAGTTCATTTGGATGCACCTAGAAAGACAAAAATTTAATGTTAGTTGCATATCATCAAAGGAGCATTTTCTCAAATCATATTAAATGTCTCAAATAACTAAAAAAATTCATATTATATACCTATGGCTAACTCTTTTAGTAACTTAACAATATCAAAAGATGGATTGCAAATGTTGTTCCTTCAGTTTAAGTCAATAAAGTTAGACCTATCAGTTAAAAGACATACACATTCTGTTTGACCAGTCATATACAGATCACTCAAATCCAGCTTTTGACATTCAGCATTTTGCTACAGTACATCTCTTTCATTTCCCCTACCTAATGGTTTCTGTAAAAGGGGTCATTCTCTGCAACCCTGGAGACCTCAGTGAGGAAGAACAGCATAGAGAATATCTTACTGAGCTCCCTCTAAAATACTTCCTAAGACTAGTAGCCATTTTCTCATCTACTACCACAGATACTCTATTGCCAACATAGAAAAAAATAACTTCTTTCCACTCCCCAATTCTTTTTCACAACTCTTAAGACTGCTTTTCTCCCCTTGTATACGACATCTCTCCTGTAAGAAAGAACCCTTACTAAGGGCAAGGAAAGCAAATAAAAACATATAAATAAAAATAATAAAAGTTAAGAGAAGCAAGTACACAGAGATCTAATAATGTATTTATTGTAAAATGTCAAAGAACAGTAAGATGGATTGCTGATTTTACTGAAATTTTATAGCAGTTAGGTGTTACAATAAGGGCTCAATTATAGACTAAAGCACATAATCTTAACAGAGACTTTGAGCTACTAATATTTGAAGAAAGTGTTTTAGGCAACCACCAAAATTCAGAAAAGCTGACAATGTGAATTAAGAATTTTCCTACATGTGAAAAAAGTATTTTATTTTCATGAGTCAGGTTTTTTAAACTTTTAACTGTGAGCTAACTGTAAATTCACATGCAGATATAAGAAGTAATACAGGGAGAGCCCATATTCCATTTATCCAGTTTCTCCCAAAGATAACATTTTACAGAACTATTGTTTTGTAACTACAGTTAATAATACCACAATCAGGGCTGGGGATTTAGCTCAGTGGTTTCACCGCCTGCTGCACAAGCGCAAGGACCCAAGTTCGATCCCCGGTACCAAATAAAAAAAAAATAATAATAATAATACCACAATCAGAATATTAACAATGACACAATGGATCTTATTCCAATTTCCCTAGATTTATGTGTACTCATTTGTGTGTGTGTGCACATGTGTGTCTTTAGTTCCGTATAATTTTATCATTTGAGTAGGTTAGTGTATCTACTACCACAGCTAAATACAGATATGATTTTAAGATACAAATCATGCTAATATTGCAAGAAAGGACCCAATGTTATTGATGATAAAACAAAAATAATTATCTTTGGTGTAGAATGTCACTTAAACAATCCACAAAAAACACAGCGGATCAAGTTATTTACTTGCCTGACATAGATCATGCAGATACCTCACTTGTCAAGCCCAAGGGAGGCTACCATCCCATTAAGAACATAAATTTCCAAGAGTTCAGCATTCATATTTTTCTGTAACCTAAGTAAAAACCAACCAAACTGCTTGCAAAATCTGGGGGAACCTAAATCACCTCCTCTGAGTACAACAGCCTGAACTAAGTATTCATCTCATTCATCTAAATGAGGGAGATCTCAAGCTGATTCCCGAGGAACCTCTGGATTTGCCTTCAGCTCACCTTCAAAGGAAAGACAATACTGATTGTGCAAGAAACATTTTCTGATGAGATACATACATCAAATTCAAGCAGTGCATCAATCTGTCCCTGCAGTATTGGCATACTCTTTAGTAGCTTTTCAGGAGCCATTGTCCTCATTACACCATCGGCCCTATAATATTTTTTTTAAAAGCAAAGGATTAAACTTTCTTGATAAGGAAAATTCAATACCACATATATTGTTCTAAACAGTTCCCTTCTCAATTTCCTCATTAATCTTACAAGACCATCATAAGGCATTAAGAGGTTGTAACTATTTCTCCTTTCTGTTCTACTTCCTCTTGTGCATTCACATTCCTCAATCACACAAGCAATGCTTTCTTTCTATCTACACTACCCTCAGGAAGAAAATAATGCAGTCTGGATAGCAGGAGCCAGTTGAATTTCTGAATGGATTTTAAAAATCTGTTACAGAAGGAGAGTGGTAAAAATATTTAAGTTTTCTAAAAAGGCAGTTTGTCTTTCGTGAGAGAGAGAAAACATGCCTTGGAAGTCTATGAAACCTATAGGACTTAGAGTATAGTTTATACTATTAACAATCAAGTGAAGAAAATACATGTTGAAATGGACAGGCTTCCTAAGTGGAGGTAAGAATTTAGAGCAGAGTATCAGAGTGGAGGCTGGAAGGGGAATCAGAGGGTTTGGTGAGCCCTGTAATTATCTACAGGCCTCTCAGGGAGCTCCTGCATCTAGTGATGGTCAAGGAGCAGCAGTACTGCCATAGCTGAGAAAAATACACAGGTGATATGAACAGCCTGATAATGGCAAATCTTGGGGTCCATTACAGTGGTCGGGGAAGAATTTCAGAGTGTCCTTAAGGGTCCAACAGGGGTACACACCATAGATCTAATTTAGAGAGGCCACAATACAGCCAGGAACATCAAAACAGGTGCCTATGGCCATGTAAGAAGTCAGAAGAAGGTGTAAGAGCTAGAATCAGCTCTAGTGAGAAGATGAAAGAAAAAACCAAAAACAATTCTATCAAGTATTGACTCGCAAGAAACTGAATTATTTTGAATACCAAAGTTGATATTTTTCATTATCATGAAGAAAAAGTAGGTCAGAATTAAGGTTTGGTGAACCATTATAAAGATAGTTATATCCTTTCATTTGGATTTTTGAAACTAAAATATTACAGCTTCTATAATACCTTGCCATTATTTGAAGTTAGGAACAGATAAAGGATCTGCACAAACTTTTGGATGAACAATTTTGACCAGACTCAAACATCTACTTAGAAGGAAGTAAATGGTAATTATGGATTAAGATTCAACTGTTTCTGTTTCAATGAGGTTTTCTTAATCAACAGTTGGTATTAAGAATTAATTTGATTATGACATGCATGTGTTTCCTAGGACATATTACTTCTCAAAAACAGATCACCATATATACAAGTTCATTCTCACCTCAGTCAAATACATTGAAATAGGTACTGTCATCTATAGCTGTTAAATGAACTATGTCAGATATCTATCTACCTCTTAAATTATATAAAGATATTTAGATGTTTAAGAATTTCAACTTAATTTAAAAGTTTTAAAATCTTAAACCATGTAAATATTGAGTAGCAAATTAGATTTTTTTGTACGAAGATATAAATAAAATAGTGCACATTGCAAACTCAGGACTAACTTCTATCATATTATTTATCGAGCTGCTTCATCAGGTGATTGTAAACTGGCCTCATGATCAAAATTAGTTGGTATATAAACTTAGTTAAAATAAATCAAATATACCTTGAGGACTATGCTGCTCAAATAAATATGCAAAGACAAAAAACTTACCCTTTCTTCACCCTGGCAAAATCAAATGCCATCTGTCTGTAAGAAAAGGCCTTTTCATTCAAATATCTACTGTAGCGCCTTATGAAGGTAGACATGTCATAACCTGAGGGAGAAGGAAAAAAAAAATCAATAAAATACTTTCAATTGTCTTTTGCATAGCTCTATATTTTTTTTTTTTTTGGTACCAGGGATTGAACTCGGGTCCTTGCGCTTGTGCAGCAGGCAGTGAAACCACTGAGCTAAATCCCCGGCCCCAAAAAGTCTTGGTTTTGTTTTCTTTTTTTGGTACCGGGGATCAAACTCTGGTCCTTGCACTTGAAAGGCAGGTGGCACAACCACTGAGCTAAATCCCCAGCCCAATAGCTCTATTTTTTTAACGCCTCAAATGTATAGTTCTAGGATAAGGTCAATAAGTGTATCTGCAGGACTTGTTTAAATTCTACTTCTAGGAGAAAATACTTTTGGCATGGGGGATTTCATGACCCTCTTTGTACAGAATATCTTTTCTGCTTATTCCTTATGGGTTTTTTTCATGGTTTCAAATAACTGTTTGTGTCATACTTAATAACACAGCCATCTGATAACAGTCTATTTGCTTGATGTACTTACCTTATGTGTAACAGATGACCAGTAAATATGATGAATGAACAAATGACTCAAACTCTATAAATCTAGAAGAAAAACTTCTTTAATACTGAAATCATTTTTTAAAAATTTGGAAGACAACTTTATTTTTTCCTACACCTTCCTAAACAAACTGCAAGTCTAGAATACCCACTGTTACTTTTTAAAGTGAACACGGAAAATGTGAAAAAAACCCAATATGTTTTATGGGCTGGGTTTAAAGATATCAGTTACAATGATTTTGGATCAATAACCTCACATCGAAATATAAAGCATTAGCAAAAATATATACATAAAGTTTTATATATATAAAGTTTTTCATAGTCTCACCATGAGATCCACTTTTGTCCAAAAAATTGCTGAGATTGAATAGTGTATTTCTAGAGGCCAAATACTGAATAAATCTCTGAAAAACAAAAGTTAGAATTAAATACCCATATTTTCAAATCATACCTTTAAACGATTTCTGATATTAAAGGGAAATTTTTACAAATTTTCATTATGTTTTTTATTTAGTTATAAAGCTTTCTATTCTGCTGAATTTCTCAGGGTGGGAGGATCTAAGCTAATAAGGAATTAAGATTAAATTGAATGAACTTTTATTTCTGTATGTAGCAGAAACTCTAAATTTAATAGGATTCAGTAGGTATTCCATATAAAAATAATTTTATCAATATTTTTCAAAATTAAATATTTTATGAAAGCAATTTTCATTCAAAGGCATGAAGAACATTTCCTACGGGAAAATAATTTTATTGTTGCTTTCTTCTAACACTTTTACTCACTAGCAGATTTATATGGTATATACATTTTAGGCACTAGTAATGTTTAATATTTCAGTAGCTCTAAGATAAAAACTAAAAAAATTTAAAATATACCTAAATGAAGGATTAAAATTATACTCCAGATGACTGAACTGCAGATTTCTTCTTTTTCTCATAGTTAGTGAAAATTAAAAGGTTCTCAAATCATCACCATATTCTTCCATAAATGCCTCCATCACCCCTTAGGAAAATTTACTTAGTTTACCTCATTTCCATGCACCATGAGATGATGTGTTGTCACTAATGCTTTAAATACAACCACCCAGCTACTGTTTGTTGCCCGTTCGAAGAGTGTGTCGGCCATCTGAGGAATATTAACATTGGTCTCATTGGTAGCCTGGATCAAATCTATGAAAACAGAAGATATATTAACCACTACTCATGACATTACATTACACTAAAAAATTCACTTCATACTTTAAACATTTAATCCTCTTCACTAAAGTGTGGGTTCAAAATTACTTTGGTGAGTGATTTTTAAAAAACTGAATTGTAATATTTTTATATTGAAACATCAAATAAATTAATTATACAATGTATTGATTTATTCTTGAGTTTATTTTCTTCAGTAAATTATTTTCTGTGTCCTTTTCTGAATTTTATCTATTTGTTGGTACTGATATTGTTTTTTAAATTATAAACTCCAGGAGATCTAAGCCTCCTGTTTATCTTCTTTGTTACTAGTCGTCCAAACATGTAGACACTTATCATCAACACCATATGAAGGCAAATACATAAATGTATATTTTGGAACATGATCACTGAAAGCATACTTTACTTTGATTTTAATTTTGAAGAGTGTTAATAAATATATTTGTGAGTGATAGAATGGTAGCAAACGATAAAAGAATTCCATTAGGTACAGCTAAGCTTTCACAGAACATCATGTATACATTAAACTACCATGATCTGACCTGAATTCATAAGAGAGCAAACATTTATAATACATTCACTGTCCTCATCTGCATATTAATGAGGTTCAGGTATAGGGGGGTTGTACATAAAAGGTCAGCAGAGGGTGCTCAGTGTTTGTTCGGAAAATGTTTGGTGTCAAACAGCTGGGTCAACTAAAGATTATGTGCTCAGGAACAGAAACTAAGGTACACGAAGACAGTACAAACTGGAATGCTTCCAACAGCACAGGCTGGCATCTTCAGGACAACCGATAATGCATGACTTCTATTACAGGCCAAACCTACTCTGCAGAGAGCCACGTGTGATACCCCAGCTCCTAGGAAATCCCATGCAAATCCTCATTCAAAATCCCTGGTCCATAATCATTAAGCTTTATGTCTTTTTTATGCATTTCCCTATTTCACAATCAACAAGCATTTAAAAAATTGATAGCACTGGCTAGATGTGTAATTCTGGGCAAATTATTTCACTCAAGCACTCATATTTGAAAGGACAGTAATAATTATTGCCTTTTAGAACATTATAGGGTTGCAAACTGAACAGAGTAGGCACTCAGAATAAACTTTTGTGAGTACACATTGAATTGTGAGAATATAATGGGGGTATTAGGAAAGAATGTATGGGGAAAGTTGAGTGAAAGTGGAGTGAGAAGGACATTTTAAACAAGTGTGCAAAGTGTTGATGCATAAGAGGTGTGTGTCCCTGGAGAGCTGTGGTGGTCTGGGGGCTGGGTATGTGTGGATAGATGGGGAGTGGGACGTAAGCTGAGGAGTTAAGGAATAGTCCAGTGAGGAGTCTCATATACTACAGAAGAGTGTAGATTTTATCCCATGGACAAAAGGAAGCCCCTTTTAGTAACTACTAAATACTATCTGCAAAGTATAATAAAAGGCACAGGACAAGGAACAATTATCATTACACAGAAACATATACTAAAAGAAAGGAAAACAGGAAGTTGGAAAGCCCAGTTGAGAATCAGATGATATAACACTGAACTAATGAAAAGGCAGTGAAGATTGATGGAGATAGCAAAAGAAGCAGAAAGATGCTAAGTACAACTGACTGGCTCTGCAGGTAGGCAAGTGTATATTAGAAGTAAAGAGAAAAAGGAATCTTGAACAATTCCAGATTTCTGGTCAGGGGTTCCAGTAAATGCTATTTACTGAAATTGGAGAAAAGTTGGTTTCAAGGGAGATACTATTTTAGACATGATAAACTTGAAAGAGCTGTTGTGATCCAAACTGAGATGTCTGATAGAGGACTAGAAATATGTTCTAAAGCTCTGAAGAAACATTTGGCCTAGATTGAAAGTTGAGAGTCACTAGGAATTAAGTAGAAGTTGAAACTATGCATTTAGAGAGGTAATCCAAATATCATACAAAGAAAAATGAAAATTACACATGTAAATAAGAATAAAAGTTAAGAAAGATCGTCACTTAAGATGTGAATGAAAGAGAAATGAGTATAAGGGCAAAGTAAGTTCCAGAATAGTGAAACAGTGGAACCAATTAGCTCCAAAAACTTCAAGAAGCAATTAGTGATCACAAAGGTCAAATCCAAAGAAAGTCCCAGTCAGCCCAAGAATATTCTAAGAATAGAATATATGGGGGTTTTTTTGGGGGGGGGTTGGTACCGGGGATCAAACTTGGGTCTTTGCGCTTGCAGGACAGGCTGCAGAACCACTGAGCTAAATCCCCGGCCCTCAAGAATAGAAATATGAATGAAAGATTGTTGCTATGTTTGGCAGAGAAGAATCAAAGCTCAGGCTCACTGGGTGTAAGGAATAAATGGCAAAGGAAAGGCTTTTTATTGTTTAAAAAGATGGGAAACATTTAAGCATTTTTGAGGCCAGGAGAAAAAGCCCAAAAGAGGTGATGTTGAAAATAAAAGTAGAGATAACTTATGGGAAAATTTGAGCTCTAAAAGCTAGGGCTTAGGGCTCAGGTGCCAGAGTTAGTCTCCCAGGGGAGAGTCACACAGTGAAGGGTGTTGAGAATGGCTGCTCTGAGTGGAGATGGAAGAATGGTGACAGTTATTCTCCTGAGAAAAATATCTTTGATGAAGCAGTAAAATTTATTAATTACCTTAAATCTTAAACCTAATCTTTTTGAGAGAGGGTCTTGCTAAGTTGCCCAGACTGTCCTCCAACTCTTGGGCTCAAGGGATCTTCCTGCTTCAGCCTTTTGAATAGCTGGGACTACTGGCATGTGCCTGGCTATTATACTTATCTTTTTACTATTCTATGTCAGGGATTGGCAAACTACAGTTTGCTAGGAAAATCTGGCCTGACTTATTTTTGTAAAATTTTATTGGAATGCAGCCATGTTGTGTTTACATATTGTTTAAGGCTGCTTTCATACTATGATAACACAGTTGAATAGTTGTGACACTCAACTCAAACTTAATTCAGTGATCCACAAAGCCTAACATATTTACTGTGTAATCTTTTATAGAAAATGTTTGCTGACTGCTTCTATATCACTAAATGGAAAGTCTGCCTAAAAAGGATCCATGATGCATAACAAAGATCAATGGCTGTCTCAAGGGAAAGTATTTGCGTGATTGAATTGTTGTGTGAACTATTTTACTTTCCTTTTTATTGTTGAAGTATATTCTATTAATAAGCATTCCAAAACTGTTAATTCATTTACCCATTAATGAACATTTGGGGCGATTTCAGTTTTTGGCTATTACACACACAGCTGCTATGAGCATTTATATATAATTATTTGTATATAAATAGATGTGCATTATTTTCCCTTCAGTAGTTGCCTAGGAATAGATTGAGTCATTTTGTTGTTTAAGAAACTATCTCCAATATGTTTATGTCATGTTACATTCCCACCAGCATTGTATGAGTATTTTAACTGCTGTACATCTTTCCTAAGACTAAGTATGGTCTTTTAAATTTTCTTTTTTTCCATTCTGAAAGGTATGTTGTAGTATCTCATATGGTTTTTCTTTGCATGTTCCTAATAACTAATGATGTTATTTTATTTTATTTTTTTTGGCACCAGGGCTAGAACTCAGGCCCTTGGGCTTTCAAGGCAGGTGGTGGAACCACTGAGCTAAATCCTTGGCCCAACAAATGATGTTATTTAATATATGTTTGTTTAATTTATTTCAGATATTTCAGACAAGAGAGTAAATACAGACACTCCTTGTTATTCCACCTTGCCACAACTGTAAGTCATTCTTTTTGGTAGTTTTAAGCAATTGAAAATTTATCTTAGAAAACCTGTCTGAGGCAAGATGATTCATCAATAAGAGAATGAAAAAAATCATATTTAAATGGGAAGACAACTTTAACTTTTAGAAGTTGTAAATAATTGTTACTAATGTAAGCAAGTAGCAACAAACCTAAATAGCTCTCAAATGTGTGGATTTCTACTTCTTTTCCAGTAGTATATGAGACTGATGACTTCTTAAACTATGTGAAAAGTAGCTCATGATAGGGCCCTTGTTACCTCTTGTTTGGGCTGCTGTATAATTTCATCTCTGGATCATCTCTAGCATAACTAGATATATTTGTAGAAAATTAACTGTCCCAGAGTACTGTTCTGATCATAGTCTTCTGAGGCCTCCTGCTGTCCACTGAATTAAATACAAATACCTCAAGCATGTATCTTATAACTTATACTTATGCCTAGAGCATAAGGTCTTTACTCATACCTTAAGTATAAGGTTTATACATTATACTTTACCTTGAGGATAGGCCTTTCATTAGAAGATTCAAGTATGTTCCTAATCTTTACTTTGCAAAAAGTTGTGTTCCACCAAAATTATTCTGGTATCTCTTCATGCTATTCTCATTGCCTAGAGCAGTGATGGCAAACCCTTTGAAGACTAAAGGCCCAAACTGCAATCCAAAACCCACTTATTTATTGATAAGTGAAAACGTGCAATTAAACCTGTATGCTTGGCTTCTGGATCTATGCTGGGGTGACTTGGCTCGAGTGCCCACAGAAAGGGTTCTGTGTGCCTGCTGTAGCACATGTCATAGGTTTGCCACCACTAGCCTCCAATGTCTCTGTCATCACCCTGTTGCAATCTTATTTCCTAGTCAATCTCAAATACAATATGCTCCATGAAGTCTTTTCTGACATTGTCTTCAAGTTCAGGAGAGGCTTATATCTTCTCTCCCACAGTGTAGGATAAAGTATACTGGATTTGAGGCCAGAGACCTAGCTCACTACCCAGCTCTGTTACTGAAGGACAGGTTAACCTAACCACGTGGTAGCTCTGTTTTTGACTTAGCAATGAGGATAATACTAACTACCTTACAGGGTAGGCATTGTCTTTTGTGATAATCCTTACTTCATACACCTCTGTTGTAGAGTTTATTACATAAACATATAGCTTTGAGTTTACATATGGCCATCCTCCACTGGAGCTCCAGGTCCAACAGGCAAGAATAGGGTCACACAGTGCACCCTTGACTTACAAACTCAATGAGATGGCTATCACTGATTTATAATCTATCTCAATATAAAATAATTTTATGCTAAAATTAATTGTAGGTATTAGAGGCCAATTTCTTTCAATAACTCTTACTGGATACAAGTGAATCAACAAATTAGACAGGAGGAGTTATTTTCTATTGCATTATTATATATACTTTTATTTATTTAGAAAGGCATCCTGTGTTCCATTTAATAATTTCTTTCCAAGTTTAATTATATGATTCTGTCAAATCCCACTAGAACAAGTTTCTTTTGACTGAATGCCAGAAAAGAGAACAAAAATTGGTCTTTCTTTTGTCATACAATCATTGTCTAAACTTGAGCTTCATGAAAGGTAAATGAGATGCTATACACCAAAGTCTAATGACAGGCTAATATGTAAGTTTTAAACATTCCTAACATACAGTAGCCCAGAATATTTGTCATATGAGCTAACATATAAGCAAAATTATTAACTCTAGTTCTTTTAAATTTGTTCTTTCCCTCTCTTCTTCCCTCCCTCCTGCCTGGTATAGACTGAATGATTATGTCTGCTTAAAATTCACTTAATAAAATGGTAACCTTCAATGTAATAGTACTAAGAGATGATGCCTTTGACAGGTGACCAGTTCATGAAGGTGGATTTCTCATGAAAGGAATTAGTGCCCTCAGAAAAGACTTGAGAGAGTTCTTTAGTTCTTTTGGCTACATGGAGATTCAGTGAGAAGTAAATAGCCTGAAATACAGAAGAGGGTTCGCACCTGAACTCAACCATGCTAGACTTCTGGTGTCTAAAACTATGACAAATAAATTTTTAATGTTTATATACCACTCAGTCTGAGTTGTTATGGCAACCTTCAAAAACTAATACCTTCTCTCCCTCCCTGTCTGACTCATGCCTTGAAGTTAACAACGTTAGAGAGCTCAAACTTACAAACACTTGTAGACAGAAACAAATCCTTTCAATTTGGACAATATAAAAAAAATAATGACACAGATGATCCAGAAGGTTTTCTTCTTGGGTTTAGCATAAATGACAGACATTAATGTTGCCTCACTAACAATTATTTCTTTCCCTTGTCTTCTGTACCAGAAAATTCTTGTCTCCTCCTCACCCAGCCTATCAGAAAGCTAAAGTACTAGGTAGGTGCAATCTCAGCTTCCCTTGTAGCTATACATGATCAGCATGAGAAAATTCTTTTATAATGAAGCGATATATGATAAACAGAACAGCAATATGTCTCTGCTCCTTCAATGAATGTGTGGTATAAGCCTGTCATACCACAGCAATCTCAAGACTGGAGGACAGACTTCAACAAACTGAAGTGAGCAAAGGGTAAACATGGAAAGCACCTGGGTCTCCAAGATACTTGGGAGCTGCTATTAAAGCCTATAATCATCTGACTGCCAACTTTTTACTGAGGAGGACAGTAGAAAATTTTAATAGGTCTTTAGTTTGGAGACAGAAGGTAAAATCGGAAGGATTACGTTTCAGGAGGAGAAGAGCACTATATTTTCCCATGTAGAAAGAAGACATAACAATGTAAATTAGTTTTATACAATATACATTTTTCATGTAGAAGATCTGAAGTAATACCAGGGTGGGAGCTGGAAAATAATCAGAACAAGAATCTGAAGAAGATGGCTGGACACCTATTTACTTCCCAAAAGAAGGAAGACTGAGGAGAGGTACTGTAGGAATGGGCCAATTTATGGAGGCTGAGTTGTTGGAGTTCTCCTATGTAAAATGAAACCACCTAGTGAGGACTGAGGTGGGGTGATGCCTGAAGAGAAGGTGCTTAAAGGTACACAAAAAACAGCAAAGGAAGGGACAGCAAGAGCTAGAAGAAATGACCCTAAAACAGGAGGTAACAGGGATAGATGGGATAAGAAATAAAGAATAACACCTTTGAGCTTAAGAGATAAAAGGAGAGCAGCTTGTAAATGTGCCAATATGATGACTTTTATTTGCAGAACTTAACTACAGGTATCCTTCCTTAAATTTTTCTTCAAATAGAAAGGTCCAAAATGGGAGCTTTAGAAATTACTCATATAATTTACTCAGTATAACTGAATAAATTTATCTATATTTTTATATTACTATATGTGATCTTTAGTGTCACCTATTTTTAAATGACTTCTTTTATCTAAAATATACTATAAAATTTTCTCTTATGTTGTTTCCTATAGAATTTTGGCAGATTTAAAATTAGGAGATGTAATATCTAACACAGTTATTGAGTAAAGGTTTTAGAGCCAGACCAGATCCAGTTTAATTACTTTATATTATTTAATAACTATATGACCCTGAGCAAAGTTCCCTCTCTGAGTCTTCATTTTTTTCATTACTATGATGGGAACAATAACAGCACCTATCTGGCAGCTGTTTTATTAAACTAGGTAAAGCAAGTGAAGTATTTAGCACAGAGCCTAATACATTATAAGGATTATGTATGTATATGTGTATACATATGGAACACACAATTATAATTAGATTCACCCATTGGCTATCATCCACTTCGCTAATTAATTCAATGAAGTAATTGATTAACAAGTATTTACTGGATGCCTGTTATGTGCCAGGCACTGTTTTTTGGGGTTTTTTTGTATTAAATTCTTTTATTGGTACATTGTAGGTATACAACACAATTACATTTCTCATTGGGAATTGTACCTTTATAT
>NW_004624799.1:10901812-10948410 GCF_000247695.1 Heterocephalus glaber | reverse complement strand
AGAATTCAGCAGTGAAGCCATCAGGGCCCAGGCTTTTCTTAGTTGATAAGTTTTTAATTACATTTTCAATTTCATTGGTTGATATTGGGTTGTTCGCCAGGCACTGTTTTATCAGCTAGAGAAACAACAGTGAACAAAACAAACACTGTCTACCTTCTTAAAGCTTAGATTCTAATAGAGGACACAGACAAACGAGATATACAATGTCAAGTGGAGATAAGCAGTATGGTGAAAATTAAAGAAAGTAAAGGGCTAAATGGATGGACGTATGGATATCTAGAAAAGGCAGACTTATGGAAAGGTGATACTATTTTAAATTGGGTGATCAGAAAAGACCTCCCAAAAGAAATGACATTCAAAGAGACCTAAATGTACAGAGAGAACCAGCCATTCAATCATCTTGGGAAGAAATATTCCAGGGAGAGGAAACAGTAAATGCAAAGCCCCTGAGATGAAGATGTGGCTGGCAAGTTCAAGTCAAAATAAGAGCCAAGTGTGGTGGCACACACTTGTAATCCTAGCACCTGAGAGGCTGAGGCAGGAGGATCAACATGAGTTTGAGGCCAGCTTGGGATACACAGTGAGTTCAAGGCCAGCCTGAACTACATGGTGAGATCCTGTTTCAATGGAAAAAAACAAAAAGACAAATCAAGCAAGCTTGTGTGACTGGAGAAGGGCAAGGAGATGGGTGGCAGATGGAGCACTCAGCAGGTTCCTGATTACTCAGTGTACAGTGGACCTTTGACTTACGAACTCTAACAGTTCCCGAGGGCTGGTTGTAACTCAAGTTGGTTATAAGGCAATATAGCTGAGATCTGGATGTTTATCTGAGTACATGATACAGGTAACAAGAGGCAGCTGAATCTTCCACTAACCTAATTAACCTATGTTGTTCGTATGTCAGGCCAGTCATAACCTGAGGGTCTACTGTATATTAGTAACAGGAAAGACTTGTTATTTCATTTAAAATGTTTAGAAAACTGTTAAAAGGGCTTTGGTCAGGGGAATGATGTGACACAACTTTTATTTCAAAGAGTTACTATGGCAGCTATATGGAGCAGAGGCTGGGTGGAGGAAATAGAGTTAGGGAGACAAGAGGGCTATTTTAATAGGCTAGGTGAAAGATGGTGATGAGTGTGCAGTTACAGTGGGCCAAAAGCAGAAACCAAAAGGTAGTGTTTTAGGTATCTCAAAGGTTGAGCCAAGAGGAACAGCTGATGGTTTTGATGGGGCAATTAGAAAGCATATGATACAAAACGAAACAAGAATGATGAGCTTGTAGCAACTGAACAACCGGATAATAAATTGCCTCTTGAATACTCTGTGGGGAAAAGAAACAAAACCAGTGTAGGTATGGTGTATGCTTGAACTTAGTTCTTTTTACTCTTTCTACTCACTTCCACTGACTTTGTCACTCTCTTCTTTGACCTCACTCCAAACCACAGATGGCTATATCCCTGTTCAATGTTTGAGCAACAGCCAAAAGTATATCCACTGTCAACAGAGCACGTAAAATCAAGTCCTCAGAGTACATTTAACAATCACTGGCAAACTAGACCCTCATATGTTCTAAATATAGTCCATTTAGCAACTTTTCAAAAGGAATATTATAAATTTCTATGATTCTTCTAACCAACTGAAGTAAGGAGACACTAACCATGCTGCCTCCCAAATGCAGCACCATGACTCAGAGCTTCGAGGAGCCAGCATAAGTGCCCAGCTGCCTGCATGACTGGAAAACTAGGGCTACAGGCTGCTATGACTTCAGACGGGGGGGGGGGGCGCAGCTCATTTGGTAAATACTGTCAATCCTTAGGGTTGTAGAAAATTATGAGGACAAAAATTGGAAATGTACATTTTTGTCCCTTAGGATTTATATGTGGGTACTTGTGATATTAACAATATGACTTTAAGCAAGTCTCTGGGTCCCCTTACCCTAGAGTCTTTATCTGTGTGACAGAAATAATTACACATGCCACCAGCCATAATATTTTATTGCTTTCATACATTAATCTCCTCTGAGTGCTTTCTTTTAAATCATCACAAGATTCTCAAAAGAACTCTGTGCTTTTTGAAACAGATAACAATTGATATGAATATAAGTGAAAACTTAGGCAGCACTCTAGTGGTAGAAGATGGGCATTTGTAACCAACCACAGGAAGAGAAGATCGTGGTGTTTTGGGCCATCCACGGAGTCGCAAACCAGTTATCTCAGCTGGTAGTAAGTGCTGGAAGGAAGGCCTTTGCTGACTTAGTTGCTAGGGAGATTTCAGAAGATACATGTGGCTTGGGTTTCTGATTTCTTGCTACACAATGATCAGCTACTGATGTCTAGTCTTCAAGTGTGTCAGGTAAATTAACACATGTCCTATTTACATGACAGTAAGGTTTCATTTCATTTTTTTTTCATAGAATCTAAGGTTAAATATAAGCTTACAGAGTTTGTCTTTACCCCTCTCTGGGTCTATAGAGAAGAATCTGCCATGTTGATGACTTCGCCATACCCAGCACTGAGCAGCCCTGCACTTCTTTTTAAATATCTAACCTATAGGCTCCTACCACAGTCCATCACTTCCTACTTTATCCTCAGAAAAGAAGACCTATTTCATCTTCAGTTAACTCTTTTTATTCAGGACTTCCTTTTAGAGGGCTCTCAAGCCATATGGAAAAGCAGTGTTTTATACATAGGACTCACACATCAGAAGCCAGGCATCAGTTTTCTGTTCCAATCAAGCTTCCTACCCACATATGTGAAACTTACGTTTCCTAAAATAAATAGTATTCAGAAATGGCAACTGCTGCTGCAAGCATCTGGGAATTTTCTCCTTCACTGTCTCTATAGTCTCATCTTTAGGGTGCCTCCCAAATTCCTTGCCATTTTTCATTCCAAGGTTCATACAAGACTGGATCTTGGTTCATACAAGACTGGATCTTATCTACCACCTTCCACTCCTGCTCCTCCTCTAGGCAAGAATCTCTGGCACTATCTCCCTAGCATTGTTCTATCCCTATGGCCTTACTCAAAGCCTTACTGTTTCTATTCTTCAAAGTCCTCAGCTTACTTCCTAGGAGGAAACATCTAAAATAAGGCCTGAGTCTATTTCTCAAAAACCAAGAAATAAAACTTTAATTCTTAATACACAACACTCACACTATATGCATCTTTGCAGCAAGTGCAGGCCCAATTGTCATCCCTTCAGAACATCTCAGATTCTGATTACAATAATTCTTAAGACCTTGTTGAACATTCTGGACAACTTGGAACCAGTTCTTCAAATGTCCTTTCCCAGAGCCAATCAACCTGGACGAGTTTCAGAGGTTGACCTAGAAGAACCCAGTTCCTTACCAGCTTCCCTTCTCTGTCAATGGGGATGCCAGAAAAAAAGCTGGAAAACATTAATGAACTAATCCATGTTGACCATGTGTATATCAAGCTCCTAGTCTTGGAGATACAGAGCCAAGCTAATGTGGTAGCAAAAATCAAGGAAGTGCCTTTCAGCCTCACAGAGATGATCACTAAATTCATTGCCTAAATGAAATAAACACTTGTAGCAGTTGACTTCATTCTAGAGCTAGGTATTTTAAATCTACTTTCATGCAAGCACTCTCTGAGACACCTTCCTGCCTCCTTGATGTTACACTGAATGGAGGGCTCTGCTTCTCTCTTCAGTGTCACATCCTATTCTGCTTGGTGTAAACCATTCCTGGGAGGACACTTTTGCCCCAATGATCTCTTTGTCCAGCTGACTACTCTCTAAAGAGTAATCTAGCACTGTTGCCTCCTTGGTTATTATATTGCCTGCAGGACAGCAGAAAACTATGTCAGTGTTTTACAATCAAAGTAGAGGCAGAGTGATACTAGAGAATTTCTTTAAAGTATTTGTATGTTCAAACCTCATAGATGACCCCAAATACTGTGTTTTGACATCCAGAAGTCCAAGGTGATCAGATGTATTATTATAATTTAGAACTTCAGCTTTTGAGGTTGTATTTTTATCTTACTATGCTCTAAAATATTTATGTAAGGTCACTGGACAAGTGTCTCACATATACATGGAATTTATGAGTGGTATTCCATCAATTCTCTTCCCACTTCTCAGTATCCCAGGCTTGCCTCCAAGTTTAGGTCCTTTACTTTGCTTTTGCAGGCAGACAGAACATCTTCTGAGGGGGCAGCTTTTCCTTCATGTACAGTTCTAATAAAAAGCTTTCATAAAATTATAAAAATTTACTATGTAAATTCTTGATGGAATCTCTTTCTGCTATTGTAGCTTCTGGAAGGTGCTTTCTCCACTTACTTAAAAATAAAGAGGCAATTAAAAGTGCAACACAGAAAAAAAGAAGGACAATGTTCTAGAGAGAAGTGATGTATAATATTTAAAAAGCTTCAGCTGAAGATTTAGCTCAGTGGTTCTGCTGCCTGCCTTGCAAGCATAAGGTCCCGAGTTTGATCTCCGGTACCACCCCCCAAAAAAAAAACCAAAATAAAAAGCTTCAATGTTTGTCCAGGGATTTAGCTCAGTGGTTCTGCCACCTGCCTCGCAAGTGCAAGGTTCTGGGTTTGATCCCCAGTACGCCCCTTCAAAAGCTTCAATGTTCATAATTAGCAACACAAAGTTATATAGACTACCCATGTTCACTTACATTTTTTTCAGAAAGTTAAACAAAATATAGTTATCTTTCTCACAGCACAGATAGTACTTCATTTACTCAGTTATTAACAAATCTTTATAAGTACATCTCATAGTGTCTCTTTATGGCTCTCAGAGTTAACAGCAACTTAATGATATGTATTTACAAAACTTTCTGGGTCACACAGCTAATTTATGCTATGTCCTACTATCTGTACCCGAAGCTATACCTACATTAGTAATGATATAGACACATCAACTGTACAATTCAAAAGGACCAAGTAAGGTTTTAGAATTTCAAAATTTCAGTATGGAAACTTCCCTCCTATCCTATTTAATAACTTCTGACCTTTTCATTTTTATTTTCCTTCATTCAAATAATAGGAAAAAAGTTGGCACTTTCACATTCCATTAAAAATTCTCTCCTTGGTGATCTAATTCTTCTTTAAAACTATTTACGTCTAAGTATTCTGAGCATACTCACCAAAACAGCAGTTTTACAAACACAAGGTATTTTGGCAATCAGATTTGCTTCATTTCCTTCAAACTTAATTTTTCCCTTCTCTTCATAAACATTCCATGCGCACCACCAAGAAATATGATATACAGCTTGTACTTCATAGTTTAAGTTCTCTATTGCTCAGTCTAAAACAACTTCTTAGCCTGGGCACAGCTGACATTTTGGGCCAGAAAATTCTTCATTTTGGGAGTTGGGGGTGTCCTGTACATTGCAGGATATTTAGCAGCATTCCTGGCCTCTACCACAAGATGCTAGTAGAATCTTCCCTTCCCAAGTCAAGATGACTGAAAACATCTTCAGACATTGTCAAATTTCCCCTGGGTAGATTTATCCCATTGAAAACTGCTTATCTAGAATAAGAATTAGGCAGTGTCACTGCCTAAAGTTGGGCTGGAGTAAGACCCCAAGGAAGTAGTCCAAGCTTATGACTAATATTTTATCTAGTTTTTGTTGTAGAAAATAGGCAAATAACCATGCTGCATGAGTAGCAGTCAAAAATAACCTAATATGCATGCAGAATGCTTAATGTTGTTATAAAATAAGGTTTACAGAAAAGATACATGGAATCCAGGATAGCAAGCTCTAGTTTTCAAAAGGGTTATAACCTAAAGTTTGAAAGTGTATTTAGAATCAGGAACACTGGATAAGCTATATGAAGTTATAGTTCCTGTCAGACAAGAATGAGTTAATATTATCTGTAATTTCATTTAGTTCAACCTAATCATTATCCTGTATAGCATCTGTATGTTCCCACAAAATCCTATTAAACTTTCTTTTATTTTTCTCCCTTTTTCCCCTAAGATCTCAAGTATTGTGGCCTGCATTTTCATTTTTGTCTAAAGCAGTAACTACTTCTAGCAGGTTTTCCTTATTTTTTGGCCCTTGGAAAAACATAGTCTCAGAGTTTTTTCAAGACCCTGTAGCCCAGAGAAAGAAATGTTTATTTCTTATGTATCTATTCAATGATTTTCTCCCACTTACTTAAATTGCCAATATAAAGAAAAATAATGAGTGTCTCCATGTTCAAATATACACTGAAGACTCATCAATAGTTTACAGTATGACAAAGATTTACTTGCCAGATCAGACAAAAAGTTGGAAAACATCAAGGGAAAAAACAAAGAAAGGAAAAGAACTGTACTTGTTGGAGGTGAAGAATACTAAAGAATGTAGGGTAACTGAAGGTGTGCATACTTTGAGTGGCAATTCTCCAATACAGATACAATCTAGGGGGAAGATTAGAGAGATATCTATTAACCAACAATCAGCTCCTTGTATAAAATATGACCAGTTCTTTCTATCACTCTCCCCAATGTGTTCTAAACTCCAGAGTGGTGTCAGAAATTCTGGCCTCAAAACCACTAAGACATAGAGTTTAAATGTGAAGCCCTGTTGTTCACACAGCTCTGATTATCAGATAACAGAAGTGGGAACAAGAAGAAGCATATTCTTTTAAGTTAGGAGTAATACAAGCTCCCTTTAATTCTCCCCATACCCCTTTCAACCTCCCTTCCATTTAGTGATATGACAGTCTACTAGATTTTCTTCTCAGCCTTAGCAAAAGAAAAGTCTTCTCCTGTATTCTAAGTCCACACTTCATTTTGGACTCTCAGTCCCTAAGCCTTCAGCCCACTCTGCACTTCCTTTATTCTTTTCTTGTTCATTATTCTTTTTTACATAGTATATCCTTTCTCCATATCTTCCAAATACATATTCAAAATGTACATTTTTTTAGAAAAAGACATAAAATTTATCCCTTAATCCTCTGTCATACTATATATTCTCTAAACTCACAATTTTGCTAACTCTTCATTTCTTCATGGGAACCCATTATAATCCAGTCTGCTTTGGGAGTGTCTACATTATGATAGCCATCCACTCTGTGATCCTGAACTGGCCCCATGTTTAGCAGAGTCCTCCAACCTGCCAAACTCAGTAGATACTCTCTAGTTTTCATTTGATTCCATTTTATGTGTCACTGGACAGTAGTAACCTAGACCTCCCATGTTCATGGACTGGAAGAATTAATATTGCCCAATACCATCCAAAGCTATTTACAGATTCAATGCAATCCCCATCAAACTACCAACAACATACTTCACAGAATTAGAAAATAATCTTAAAATTCATATGGAAGCACAAAAGACTCCAAAGCCCAGAGCAATATTGAGCAAAAAGAATAAAGTTGGAAGCATCATAATACCTGATTTCAAGACATACTACAGAGTCACAGTAACAAGATAACATGGTAACTGGCAAAAAACAGACTCATAGGGGCCGGGGATTTAGTTCAGTGGTTCTGCCACCTGCCTTCCAGATGCAAGGTCCCGAGTCTGATCCCTGGAACCAAAAAAAAAAAAAGAAAAGAAAAGAAAAGAAAAAAAAAACAGACTCATAAATCAATGGAGAATCCATTAAATAGAGAATCCAGAAATAAACCATGCATCTACAGTCAAGTGATTGTCAATAAAGGCACCAAAAATGTACATTAAAGAAAGACAATCTCTTCAATAAATAGTTTATTAGTCATCCTTCCCACTACTGAGACACAATATCTGAAAACTGCAACTTATAGAAGAAGATTAATTTGGCTCATGGCTTAAGGATTCAGTACATGGTAAGCTAGTCCAAGGCAGGAAGATCAATACAAAAGAGCATAGGAACAGAATAAGGGAACGGCACCAGAGAGAAAAGACTAAGGGACTAGACATATAGACTCCAAGGCCATGCCACCATGATCTATCCAAATATACTTAGAAGCATGCTCCACCAATCTCCTGAGGGGACTCCAAAGCCAATCAAATTGATACTCCATGGTAACTGCTACACATGGTGCTTGGGAAACTGAATATCTACATAAAGAAGACTGAAACTTGATCACTATCTCTCACCCTGTACAAAAAGTAAAAAATGGATCAAACCTAAATGTAAAACCTAGATCTCTGAAACTGTTAGAAGAAAACATACAGAAAATACTTGAAGACATTGCTGCAGGCAATGATTTCTGGCTAGGACTCCAAAAGCACAGGAAACAAAAGCAAATTAATAAATGGGATTTCATCAAACTAAAAGCTTCTATACATCAAAAGAAACAATCAACAGAATGAAGAGACAACCAACAGAATAGAAGAAAATATTTTCGACTATTCATCTGACAGGGGAGATTGTGTGTGTGTGTGTGTGTGTGTGTGTGTGTGTGTATACTAGTATATAATAAATTTCAAAAAACAAAAAATTAAGTAATCCAATTAAAAATGAGAAATACTCTAAATAGATACTTCTCATAAGAAATATAATGACCAACAAATACATAAAAATGCTTAATTAATTAGCCAGCAGCGAAATACAAAACAAAATTATAATAAACACCATCTCAGACCCTTTAGAATTGCTTTAATAAAGAGAAAACAGTAAATACTGGCAGTCATATTTCCTGGACTTGGGGGAAACACGCTTACCTGGCCTTTTTCTTATCTCTGCCTTTCCTCTTTAGTCTCTTGTTACTGGCCTCCTTTTTCCTCCAAACCCTTAAATACTGGATGTCCCCAAGATGATTTCCTTAGCTTTTCTCTTTCTCAGTCATGATTCTTATTAAGCAATATCTTCCATGCCTATATTTCTAGTAGGCCTCAATTATCTAAAATGGATGATAAGACAAAAATGAAAACCATTACCTACCCTTTAAACCTACTTTGGCTTGCTCAAATAATGGTGCTGCCATCCACAAAGGCACCTTGGCTTTCTAGCTCAGCATCTTTCTCATCTTCTTTCTTGTTCTCCATACTCAGTTAACTATTAATGCATACAGATAATACATATCTGTGGAGCTATTCTCTGCTTTACCTTAATCTTCTTAGTATTACCTAGTTCGATCATGACCGCAGTAGCCAAATAATTCTCTTTTCTCCTTCTATTTTCAATCAGCTTTCAAGAGTATAATTCTAAATACAAATATCATTATGTCATTTTCTGAAGAAACAGATATTTCCTTATAATACAGTCCTTCTCAACCTGATTTCCTGATATGGTAAACCAATCATCATATGTAACAAATTAACTTCTCCCATACATATAAATAACTATAGTTATATGCTATGATTGAGAGAAATGAGAAAGTTGTCACTTAAATCATATTCTAAGGTGAATTCAGGACACAATATCATACAGGTTTATTCATGTATCTGTGTAGTTTACTAGAGTGTGAGCTCTGCCTCATCAACAAAATTCTTGAAATACAGAAATACGCAATGAAAAACTTTTCAAAAAGAGAATCATGATAAATGTTCCTTTTCTCCTTATCTTAAAAACCTGCAATAGTTATCCTAATATTTGGAGCTCTATTCATTATTATTAAAAAATCAGAAGCAATTTAATATCACCTTTATATTAATCATAGTTACAAGAAAGCCTAGAACTCTCTCTGCATGATTCATCTTTTTCAAAGGAACAGATGGAAAGAAAAATCCATGGCAATTATTCTTAAAACAAGTTTCACCAAGATCTGTACCTCTCCCAGAAGATAACCAACAAGTGCAAAAAACAAAAAAAAAAGACACATAGTACTGCATAGAACTTGTTAGGATTCTCTTTAAAGATCCCTACTTCTTTGCTGCTGAGCTTCTGTTAGACAAAGAAGCAAATCTTGTTTCTTGGTATCTAAACAAGGAAAGAGTTATGATCAGATGACACAGGCCCCACAATTATGACAATTATGCTTCAGAGAAAGCAAGAACATACCCAACATAGACACTGTTGCCTGGTTCAGCCCTCAGAACATGACTGTTGGCTGGGTGAAAACCTCTCCATGCAGTCATCTTTATCTCACATTATGGACATTATCCCACCTCATGCAGTCCAACACTTAGGCTATATTTTCATCTCTCTTTTTACTATAGCTCTTTTAGCCTGTAACTCAACTTATTTACTTACATGTTTATTGTTTACCGACTCTCATAACCCTACCCCAAATGTAAGCTCTATGAGGAAAGCTTTTTATTTATTTGTTCACTGATACACCCAAGCACATGGATCAGCAGATTCAGGGTAGATATTCAGTAAACATTTCTTATGAACTTGGAATGTACTCAGCTGCTTAAATTCTACCCTTCTTTTATATTCTACAACCAACACTGGTCTTTTCTTACGTCTTTTACTTAAGTTCTTCTTTTATTAGGCCTGCAAAACAGATGAAATTTGATGAAGTCTCTAGAGTATAATTTGGCTACTTAGTTAAGTGGCTATTTTGGTGACATTAAATGAGCTTCTGAATAAGCTGGTCATATTTATATAATTCACTATTTAGCTTTTTAAGAGGTACTGGCCACAGAGGTATTCAACAACTAACAGTGGGCAAAGTGTAATGAGTTTTATCATAGTTTAAATATTAAAGAACAGTTTTTTATTCAAAGCACTGACAAAGCTTGGTGCTTTAAACTATGGGTAGTAGATCTTTCATAAGTAATTTAGCTAATTACTTAAATTTAGAGCCCAAGTTGGGCCCAGGCCATTACAAAGGGACACAATTATTTTTATACTTTATTTTTACATTGGCTAGTGCTTTAGGTAGACTAGCTAAATTTTAAGTACAATATCTGCAGTTTAAATATCTTTTAGGCTTATATCCATTTGGATTAATGGAATGTTTCAGCAGATGACACTAAATTTAACAATTCCAATTAGCAGAGCTTGAGTAAACTTTTCTTTATTGCTGTTTCTCATGGGAGTACAAGTGAATAAGAATGAGAGGAATGCCAACTTCTACAGAGGTTATTAGGGAGAAAAAGGAGCCATTATTACTGGTGTGTTAACTGCATGTTTTTGCTAATGAAGAGTGATGCTCTTTCTGTTGCTGATGGACATGAAAGTTCACTCAGGCATTTTTAGTGCCTTGCCTTAAGAATAAGTGATGCTCACTAAGTTTTGGCTTTTTTGAATAATAATTTTGTAACTCATGATGATAAGAGTCAAGTTTATTAAGTTTTGAACAATAAAACTAGGATTTAACAGGTCTGATTTGGTTGCAATTAGCCAAGTATTCTATGCCTTATATAACCTTACTGTGAACTCTTTACCTTGCTGAGCTGGTTTTGGGGCTCGATGAGCTCTTCAAATATAGACAGAAATGAGGCATTTAGGGGGATTTGTGGTAAAATATCAGTTACTTAAAATGAACATATGCTTATTATATGGGATTAGTTATTCTTACCTAACACTTTGACAAAGAAAAACATTGTTTTAAGAAAAAAATAGCAGAAAATTATTCCATGTTCTTCAGGAGAAAATGAGAATATTCTAAATGGGCCCTATGTTTGTGATGACGTTCACCTGAAATTCAGCTAAAATGTAATTGTGTTAGAACTTCCAAACTATACCTGTATCACAGGACAAGCATTAAACTTAAAATAATATGATTTTCTTTTTACATTTTTTCTTTTTTTCCCTTTATATAGTAGGCTTATCTTGGGCAGCAACTATTTCACTTATTGCAGCTATTGAGTGGAAGGGTGTTCATTAGAGGCAAGTTTTCTGGACTGAAAATGGAGGAGAGAAAGAAAGGAGTCAAGAAAGTCTTCAAAGTTTTCACATTGATCAACTGGATGGATGAAGCTGCTACCAACCAAGATGGGAATGACTGCGTGTGGGGAAGGTAAAGGGTCAGTCTTGGGTGTGTTGAGTATGAAATGTCTAAAATTGTTTTCAAATCTAAGAATTTTGACTCCATTGTGAACCAAGCTTAAAATTTTAAGTAACGTTGGTTTCCCATATCTCTCATTCTTACTTTTTCAATATGGTCCCACAGCTCCTGTATAAGAATTTCCTTTCAAATTTAGTCCCTTTATCATATCCTCTTAGTGATATCCTTGTTTGGGCTCTCACTAGCACTTAACTCATTCTAATTTTTTTTTATCTAGTCTCCTTTTTCTCTAATGTAGCCATCTTCTACATGAGCAGATGGACATTTTTTTAAAAAATGTCTGATAGTGGAACTCTCTTGTTTAAAAATCTGCCTTGGATTTTCACTCCTTTAAAAAAAATCATCTCTATGATTCTTTCTACACAGGCACACCCCATCTCTCTTTTCTTTTCATTGTGCATTAAATGCACGGTCATGTCTGGTATTTATCTCTCAATATCACTTCTAAAAGGCCTTTCCAGACTCCCTTCAGACAAAATTGGCCATTCTCTCCTCTGTGCTCTCACAACACATCAGTGATCCTTCTACTATATCACACATAATGGTATACTATTATTGTTTGTTGAGAAGTCTGCCCTATAAGGCTCTCAACAAAGAGCTCTTATGTCTTTTCTGTTTTCCTGCAGCATATTACTAAGTGGTAGATTCATGGAATGGCCTCTGCTTCCCTAGCCCATTCATGAAATCTAGTGTTGCTCAAAGGAGGTACAAGTACCTCTGCCCCAAGATCTCATCTTCAGGGGGGCCACCCATCAGTGCTCAGAATGGGACTTAGAATATCTTCTCCTATCCCACTTGCAACAATAGTGATAAAGCCATTTAGGAATACCAAAAGAAAGAGAAGCTGGTGGTAGGCCAAAAACATCTTGACAACATACCAGCCACCAGGGTACCTCAACTGCCAGCCATCTCTTCATATTCAAATATACTGTGGTCTTTATAACATGAGACTATAAAAAATGACTTTCAAGCTATCAAACAATTAATTCCTTGAAATTAAATATTCTGGTTTTTGCTCTCCTGTTAAATTATCAAACCACAAAAGCAAGAAAAACAATGCTTCATAGAACATAGGCCTCTAATTTAAAAGTTCATTGAATAAAACAATGATAAATGAACATTAATATATTTTGCTCATGTTAAGAAGGCTAAGAAATTATAGATTACTAAAAATAAACACATAATAAGCCCTAAAATGGAAATTTCAAAATAACTCACTCAATTTCAGTATGATGGTGCTTCCTTTGACCTGTAACCTAACTACAATTATCATGAAACAAGACAGTAAAGAATGAGGTCACATATTTAGAAAGTAGTTCATTAAATAACCTTTGATATCACTCATCAAAATTTTATGGATATAATTATCATAGCTTTAATCTATGTCCAATATTTTGTCTCCAAATCTCCTACTTTTTCATTTTAGAGATGCCTTCCCTTCTTTTCTTTTACTCATTCTATTTTAACATTTTGCTTTCCATCTTTTTTTCAGGGTAGAAAATTTTATCTTAAGAAGTGTACTTTGTCAGTACCTTTCCATTTTTTATCATTCACTTTGTTCTCATCTTATATTTTAAAATATTTATATTAATCCTAATGATTTCTTCCTACTCCACCCAACCTATGAAAAATGCATTAAATCCTTCTTTGCAATTATGATTAATATAAAATACAAGTTACTTTAAACCTAAGGATAAAAGCGAATATCACAAATTGAGAGTTTTCCTAATGATTATGATGGTATTTTTATTCCTTTTTAAATGCCGGTTTTGTTCATTATGGTCACCAGTTTTGTTCACCTTTCCATTAGTACCTAAAGCAGTAATTTGAGGGTCGGAAGTTTTTCAAAGCCAGGCAGTGGAACCACTGAGCTAAATCACTGGCCCAATATAAGCACTCTTCTGCTATGCACATATAAGAAAAATGAGATGGGCAGTGTTACTTTGGATCCCCTATTAACTAGCAGTCTAGAAATATTTATTATTATGGGAAAGGCATTCATATTTCTAAGAAGTTTCATGTAATATAACAATTAAACTATAATATAACACTATTTTAAATAAGATAACCAAGACTTGATATGTAATAGTAACACTGTGATGTAGAAATCACTAATATTCAATTTCATATGCACTTCACCTCTAACGTTCTGCTGCTAATAATTCTTTTAACATCAAAAGCTTAACTAAAAAACAGTACTCTCTAGTCTAGAAAGAGGTTTGTTTATCCTTTTCACAACTTTAAATAAGGGCTAAGTGTGCCAGTTTTAAGAAATAACACAAAAGAAAAAAAAATTTAAATGAAATAGCATAATTATGACCCACTTAAAATTTTGAGATCCCATGCTGTACCTGGTCAATTAACTTACTAAATATTATAAATTTTTGTTTTTGGTCTTGATTTTTGAGACATGGTCTCACTGTGTAGGCTGAGCTAAACTTGCTATGTAGCCCAGAATGGCCCTGAACTTAGGAATTCTCTTGCCTCAGCCTCCTGCATACTGGGATTACAAGCTTGTGCCACCATACCTGCTTAAATGTCATAAATGTTTAATCATAACTATATTTACTAGCTTACTGTTACTTGTAAGGATTGAATTTTTACAGGTAAAATTTTAAATGATTCAATTATCTACTAACAGTTTTTCCAAATGTCTTTGATCCAAACAATGAACATTATTTATCGACTAAATCTTGTCATATGATTGTACTCATTTTTTATATAGTTGTTTATCTTTTTATTAGTTCTAAAAATTATTAAAGTCCTTTAAACATATTTCACTATAAGTAAATGTGATATAAACAAATGCAATGTAAACACTGAGATTAACTACAACTATTGATCATTTTTAATTCACTATTAGGTCAACTTTTTTTTCTCAAATATTTTACAAATCTTTCTCAACAGCAATGTACTAGCACTGAATGTAAAACAGTATATTTGATGTCTTTCCACTTTACTTCAACTATAACCTGACAACAGTATAAAATACTAATCATGAAGAACTCAGTCCTAAAAGTACAGTCACTTCATATACTTTCGGTGTTTTAAACACTTTGATGGGTAACCAACCACAACTACTGTTCTTAAAGAGCCAATAACTCTTACTAAAAGCTGCCTTATTTCAAAAGTTCAGACAGGTGATTGCACACCTATAATCCCAGCAGTGGATGGCAAAGGCAGGAGGATTACTTAATCTATACTAATAAATGTAAATCATAACACATATTTCAAAGTCATTAGTATTTTACTTTAGGGGATGATTTTAATTAAATATATTTTATATTTATATTCTGATAATTACTGTTTGTCAATGAATAAAACCAAAACTATGAAACCATAGTGAATATTTAATTGTTCCATTATTATTTCACATCTTTTTAGGAATAAACCATCTTTTCTCAAGCAGATGCCAAAGATAAGCACAGAACAGCTGAGGCTGAGCTCTTTTTGTACATTTATTGCTGCATACAGAACTTGAAAAATTCTTAGGAAGACAGCTGTTGGGGTTGAAAAGCCTTTTTCTTCTAATGACAATCATTTGCAGAATAATTCAGGGATGAAATTTGTTTTTACTGTTTTCAGCAAATGTACTGATTTAATTGTTACTTTTACCCCATGATGCCTCAGAAAACATGAGGCTGAGGCCCAAAGAAATTAACTTTGTCTGGCCAAGATCACAGCCAGAAGCAACTGAACCTGGAATTACACTAGGTCTTTTGATGACAAATCAGTGCTCTTTCTGCTGTACCTTTCACCACCTCTCAAGTCCTTAATTAGCAAGTGTGCTAAGATAAATGCTTGAATAGCAAATCATCAAAAGACATAACTGATAAGGGGTAAGACAGGCTCAGGAACAGTCATCTGGATCTCATCCCATTCACTTTTTTGTTCCCCCATTAGCCAGCAGGGTGCCAGCACAGGGGTTTTACCTGTGTAGCTAATCAGCGAATAAACTGTCTTAAACTCTTAACCCCATTTTTCCTACCTAAAATAATTACATGGTGTTATACTTATTTTATGTTGCTGTTGTTTGTCTGGATTATCACTACTTGTAACACTACACATAGATACACAAGCAAAAAATACCATGATGCCAAAAAAATAAAAAACAGTGAGTCTTGCAGCAGGACTTCTGAAGAAATCCTAACTCCTATCCTCATTAGCAGTGGGGCCTTGGATGGACGCCTCAACTTCAGTAGGCCTTGTTTTTCTCCTCTGTAAACTGCAGATGGGAGAATTCACCTTCCAGGAGCTTTATGAGGAAAGCAGCAAGCCACACATATGGTACATGGGCCAGGCAAAGCATGTGCTCACAAATTAGCCTCACCTTCACACCTAGAGAAGCCCTTCATTTTTTTCTTCTTTTAGGTCTTAGAGGAAAAGAGAGACTGCTAATGTATTTT
Organism: Heterocephalus glaber; assembly: GCF_000247695.1. The sequence continues at coordinate 10,932,158 of NW_004624799.1, read as the reverse complement.
ACGTCAAACAAGTGTGTGTAGAATTATCTTAAATTTAAAAAGAAATCATACCCATGTAGGTACCCAAGTAGCAATTTAGAGAAAATGTCTTAGGTGCTAAAACACAAATATGCTGTGTATTACTCATGTTCAAGGTGAATATCAGACTTCATGCCTAGAGAAAGTTTAAATTTTAAATGCAAAATCCAAAACATCCTTTCCCTGTCTCACAATAGCTATAACTGTCTCCACTAATGTAAAAGATAAAATCAAGAACTATCTTTTGCTATCAAGCAGAGATGGAAAATCTCACCCCACCATGACCTATTCACACAAATAAATCATTGGATTACTAGATTATAAAGAAAAACCCACTGGTAGATGAAGCCTGGGCTTGGAAGCATCCATGAGAATGCCAGTTCTTGGCATCTTTGTAAATCCAGTGAGCATCTTGTTCTAGTACCCAGCATAGATAAATTGGCTAGACTAAGGATGACAAATTTGTTTCAGCTTAAGTCTTAACTACGATTGACAGTGGAAATTCAAGGCACTGTATATGGATGCAGTTTGAGGCCAAACCAAAGCTTTAAAGAGCACTAGGATCAATATGAAATATCTTCCAGGGATGAAGGACTATGCAGAGGATCCACTATCTGGCCATTAGTCATTCAGTTTTAGGATATCTGGCCTCACTGAAAAAAAGTAATAGTAGCCAGTTTTTTGCTGTATCTTAATAACTACACTACTATATCAGTGGAATCTACAGTGATCTCAGTGACATAAAAAGTATTTTTAAGATATAAGTGACAAATCATAGTCTAGTTTCATTTCCATGGGGATGAGTCAGTGCTGTGTGTTCACTTCTCTTGAACTCACAGCCAGGCTCCATTACTGAGCTTCCTCTGCATTTTGGTGAGGTCATTAACTGAGTTCTTGACAATGGATCATAGGTAAAAATGATGTCTAGAGCTGGTCCTACTCCTTTCTTTCTGTTTTCCTCATTAGCCAGATGCACAAACTTCAGTGGAAGACTCTTAAGCCATAAATAAATGAATATCTAAATTGAAGGAGCCACCCATGGCAGAATGCAATATGAGCAAGAAATAAAACTTGTATCAAGTCACTAGCTCTTGGGATTCCCAACAAGGTAGTTCTGGTTGAGACTGACACTTCTAGTATCATGCCACATAAGTAGATCAATTACTACCTGCATTAAGGAAATCAGCATTATTCCCTGTAATTTTGTAAAATGAAAAAATCAATTTTTCTCAGTGAGGCTATAAAGCTGTAAGCCTGGGAGCTTTAGTTTACTATGCTTCTAGAGTCACTGAGAAAGTTTGCAAGAATGAAGCAGTGCCAGGTTAATAGATTATAGTGAAATTCTATAATCAGATACAGGTGAACAAAGCAATGACACATTAAGGTACCTGTTCAAGACAGGTAGATAAAAATTATTCAGTATTAACTCTCATAGAATGTGTGGTTTGACCTCTTTGGGACTGAGCTTTCTCATTTGTAAAATTTAAGAAGCTGGATATCTTCTGTGGTGGATTAACTAATGGTCAACTTGTAACACTCAGCTGAACTGAATCAGCATGGTTTGGACATGGAAAATCCACCTGAGGACTGTTGCCAATAGCCATAAAAAGAGAGAGGGGAAGATCGGGGACTGTTGACTTTCCAGGAGAAGCTTGCTGAGGCTGGTTTTCCTGATGCTAACTTGGCTGTTCTCATTGGAGGAGGAGCTCAGGTCTTTGCTGTCACTGGGAATGGCTGCTGTTCTTGTCAGGGGAGCTCTGATCTTCGCTGTGAGCATCACTTCCTGGCTCCAGTATAGATCCCTCAGCCTGGTGGCACAAATCCTTCACTCCACCAGCACAGGTTTTCTGGCTTCCACCCCTGGCCTTTGGGCTTTCCGGGGGCAGATCCTCAATACAAACAAGCATGAGACACTGCTGTGGGCTCTAGGGCACTGGCTGGACTCATGGAGGACATTGCCTTGGACTCTAGGCCTTTGGCTGTACTTGGGTGGGATATTGCCATGGGATCTAGACCCTTGGTTGGATTCTCTGGGCCTCTAGTGTGTGGCTAATCTCTTGAACTCCTCCGTATTTGACTTTTTGGGTAAATATCATAAAACAATCTTATAAACTATGTGTCCCATATTAAATTTAATTCCCTTGCAGACTCTGACTACAACAACTTCTAAGATTGTATTCAACCTCAAGGGCCCTCCAGACCTGAATCTACCCACAGTTCAGGTGTCATCACTTGACATGCTCTTCCTTTCTAAACTCAGTCTTCCAGCAACACTCAACTTCTTTAATATACTATAATGTAACTTGTTTTCTATGAGCCTCTTCCTAGAGAGTAGTCTGCAATAGGCCTTGTCCATACCTCACTGACCTAAGGCTTAATATCACTTCCTCTTCCATGTTTCTCTTCCACTGTAGTCTTTACCTTCTCTATAAAACTTAATTTTTTGAATTATTTGTAATTATTTCTTTCATTTTCTGTCTCTCCTAAGTTGAAAGTTCTCTGGTTGGGCCAGGGATTTAGCTCAGTGGTTCTGGCACCTGCCTCGAAAGCGCAAGGTCCTGAGTTCGATCCCCGGTACCAAAAACAAACAAACAAAAAAAAAAAAAAAAGAAAGAAAGCTCTCTGGTACCAAGGACTGTGTGTATCTTGTTCAGAATGGAATCGATACCTCTTGGAATAATTCCTGGCATCTAGCAAATATCCTAATATTTGTTAAATGAATAAATAATGAGATTTTGCTAAATAAGCTACTGAAAGCCTCAATGCTGAAATTTCTACTTTCTCCAAATAGTCATTTAAAACCAAATTAAATATGTTGTCATTTATTGCACTTTTTACAAAGCCAAAAAAACCTTAAGTTTTAAGGTTAAGATCACTGCTGCTCTAAAGCCCTCAAGTTTTTTGTTTATTTCAGTGCTGGGGATTGAACCTAGAATAGGGTCTCACACCTGTTAGGTGAGTGTTTGTCAATGTACTACATCCCCAGCCCTACTCCTCAAGTTGTGAATGGTAATACTGTCAAGTTATTGAATAACATGACTAAATAGTGAATATCATTTCAATGCATTTTGAAAGTTTGTTGCCCCTTTTGAAATCATGCTTTTCTTTCATATCCATCCTTACCATGCACAATGTATATATTTATGAATTATAAAATGAGTAAAGCAATATTATCTAGACATAACCAATTCAAAACCAATCAAAGAATGTACATAAACAAAATGCTAATGAAGTATTTTATCTAATATTAATACCTAATCATTCAAATATCTAATCATGGACTATATGTCCCAAGAGAAGTATGTATGTGCTTTAAATCCACAACTAAAAAAATATGAATACAATTGTTGAAAATGTAACTTTTTTTTCCAATTGCTCCTTGTTCTAACTTTTCCTATCAAGGTTATAATTTTATTCAAATTGAATTTTAATCATATCACAAGAATACAAGTGTTGAGCGGCTATCAGGAAACACATATACAGTAAGCAATTTAACTAAAAAGTTTGTGACAAAAAAGTGTCTATAATTCAGGAAACATGAAGCATATAATAAAAATATCATAATTTAGCAAATAGTTACCAAAATCTGCTATCACTAGGTTTGGCGTTAGAGATGAAGCAGTCTGAAATAAACTTAAGACTAGAAAAAAACAACTACTAAACAGAATCTTATTGGAGCCTTGTAAATAAGGGAGAGGTATACACATGGGGGGGCCACCTACACACTGAGAAATGCCCAAAGCTAGGTTTTACAAATGAGATTGACAATATGTTAAGGCACAAAAACATGTGCAAAGGCCTCAAAGTAATGCACAGTACAGTGACTCTAATGAATTAAAACAGTAGCTCAAGAATCAAATTTGAAGTGTGTATATAGGTGTGTGTGTTTGTGTATGCAGACAAGAACAAAAGATAGGCAATCAGGCTGACTCCATTTCCAGTATACAAGTGAACTATCAAAGAGAAAACATCTGATAATCTAGAAAAATACTGCAATTATCTTTCCATCCATTGGGCTGAAATCACAATAAAAGCAAGCCCCATGACCCTCTCCCCCCCAAAAAAAGTTTTCACAAAACCACACAGAGTAATACTAAAGAGAAGGTTGTTCTGAAGGCAGGTGTTAACCTCAGTAGTTTAGGGGCTCAAATCTTAACATCCTCCATGGCTATCAGGTGACAGGCCTTTGATACTAAGCAGGTGACTAGCTGGAGCTAAGACCTCCACATCTAGGATCCCTCTATGATTATAAAGTTAACTGTATAAAATAAAAAAGTATCTTTTAGCAAAAGAAGACAATAGAAAATAAGCCTATGCCCTGGGGGAATGAGGCAGAAAAAATCTCTAGGGTACTGATACCCACAGCTTTCCTTTTGTCCAATTTGGCAATTCTAACTTACACTACAGATCCACATTCCAATACCTAGAATCCTCAGGGACCACATATGGTTCAGAATTCATTATTTTTCAGATTCAAGAAACATATGATGGTGCATATGCCACATATTAATGCACTACTATAACATCAACTGCACAAAATAATGTGAAAATATTTTTGTAGCTTAATGTATGAACCTTTGTGATAGATAATTCAAAAACTATATAAGGTCAACTTTTATGACTAAATGATTCCTAAAATTAATTTTAGTTTTCTCAGTTTTTGGATTTTTCAAATTATGGATAAGACCTTGGCCTGCTGTGGATGGGAAGATCCAAGAGCTGAAATCAACTTAAAGTGCTCCCAGAATGGTATGGTAGCACCTGTGGGTCCTTTTGGAAACATACACAAATTCTCTCAAGGTGACCCTAGGGTTCCCAGGATTCTCACAGATGAGATTCTACCCAACACGATCACAGTCTATAATTACAAAACACATGAGGAAACACCATGATTGAAGGTCAAGTATATGTAACAACAGAAACAGAATTTCATGTACTAGATCTCCGAGATACAGAACATATAATTAGTTTTGTTAAAAATGGTAAATAAAAGAACTAGACATGTGAGCAAGAAATGTACATTATCCAAAAGTAAGAAAATCTGAAAAATTTCAAAACTTAAAAATATAAATACATAAAAAACTAAGGATATACAAAAGTGGATAATGCACAGCCAAAGAGAATTCATAAGCTTGAAGATACAGTAGCTAAAAACAAAGCATACTGAACAGAAAAGGAAACAGAAAAGAGCATTGAAAACAATGAAAGGTATATTTAGAGATATATGGATGTAATAAAATCTAACATATGTCTAATATTTGAAGGACAGAAAAAGAAGAGGAATGGATATAGGCAATAATCAATGATAACTGAGAGGCTGAAAATTTTCCAGAACTAATGAGAAACATTAATTATCAGGTTCTAGAAACACAAGTTCCAAACAGGGTAAACAAAAGGAAAGCCACATCTAGTCACATACATTACCAAAGTACAACATAAATAGAAAATTATAAAAGCAGCTAACACACACACACACACACACACGCACACACGCACACGCACACACAAAGGGATTACCTAAAGGCAGGTAGATGGGTGAATTCTTAAGAGCAACAATATTATCTTCAAAGATAATATAGTGGTCATTCTAGAATTGCATATCCAGACTCACTATTTTTCAAAATCATGCATAAAATTAGATTTTTTTAAACCAAAACAGAGTTTACCAGTATGGAGAAGCAAGAGGCTAAATCACTCAAGATATATATGAAACTGCTACAGTGATAGTAGTACTAGTAGTCATGGTAGTTATAACAGCAGCAGTAATTGTACTAGTAACAGCAGTAGTAGCAGTAGTTATAACTGATTATTATTGTATATTTGTGTGTCAAATGCTAGGCTAGGTATTTTACATGCCTTTTTCCTTTTATCCATCATCAAAAGTGAGATAGGTATTATTATTAATCTTCATTTTACAGATGAAGTTTATTATTGATATAAACCAAGGCAGAAGACAGCTAAAGTGATTTCAAAGAGTTCTAAAATAATTGATCATCCACTGGATCTAAGAGATAACTCTCAGGTTAGTGGCTTGTTGAGTAGGCAATGATTGGTATCCAATAACAATTTTAATATTTCAAACATGAATTAAGCCAATCAAAGACATGGAATATCCAAATAGGTGTAGAAGTTGTGTACTTTGAAATGGTGAGATTACTGTTTCAAGAAGTTTAGTTGTGGGAAAGAAAGAAAAAAGCAGGGATGACAGGTTGCTTGTTGGAAGAAGTCACAGAGTCCAGAGACATTTGTATGTGGGTAGGGTGGGGTTTTTTTCGGGGGGGGTTGCTTATTTTAAGTGAACATACTTGGAAATGTTTATAAAGATATAGAATGAGAGATTAGAAATACAGATGACAGAGAAAATAACTCATGTAGAAGAGAGTTATAATTAAAAATAAAAGTGCTAACACTAGGAGAATGATCAAATGAAAACGCAAGAACTATACACAGCAGGAAAAGAGCTAGCTTCTATGTAGCTTCTCTCTCTCCTGAGTAGCCAGGAATGGCACATCACAAAAGGTGTTAGAACACACTAGATACTTCTCTATGATGCATAAACTTATGTGCAATCAGTGGGGCAGGGGATCCTCACTCACTTGAGACAAATGAGAGAGCAAGAAAACACTGGTGAAAGAGTATGGACCTCAACGTACAAGTCTCTGGTTTGTGCTGTCACTCAAAGGAAGTGTCTATAAGAGTCAAAGGAAGAGTCTATAATATTTTACTCACATATCATTGTACAATTGGCACTAAAGTATCTCATTCAATTATTCTCTCCTTTATAAGAAAAAAATAGGGCTGGGGGTTTAGCTCAGTGGCACCATGCCTGCCTTGCAACCGCAAGGTTCTGAGTTTGATCCCCAGTACCAAAGAAAAGAGTAACACCCACATTATATAAATGCCTAAGAAAAAACACTCACATCCCTTTACAAACAAACAATACAAAATGCATTTCTCTAAAAAGAGAAATTTACAAAATAAATGAAATGGAATAATAAAAATTTTAATGGTGATACACGAGACTTTTCAAATTATGTAAATGCAATGATTATATTTGAAGGCACTGTCTGTAGATGCTGGCTCAGGCACTGAGTCACCAAAATACAATTCTGTAAGGAAGGTATCCTTAGTCCTCAGGAAATAGAGTCATATTCACTTCTGACCCTCTTTACTGAGTTAGTAAAATCAAGGTAAACTCTGAAGAAAACTATCAATCAACATGAAGGGTGGAGGTGAGATTTTTAAGGATATTTCTGAAAATAAACTAAGAGAAAGATACATGGCAACTAAGTGCATAAATTAAGTTATAGATAAGTATTCATCAGTCCTTCATTAAATATTAAAACAAGTGTGGCAACATACCAAAATTCTAGATTTTAATCTAAAATGCTACAAGTGAATATTTCAATTATGATTTCATATATTTCCCGAATACACATTTTTTAAATTACCAAAGCAACATTTAAAAACTCAATTTTTTGAGGGCTGGGGTTCTTGGGTTCAATCCATAACACCAAAAAGAAATAAAAGAAACCAATTTGAGTTACAAATTTTCTATTGTTCTAAGAAAGTATCTATCAACCACATTGATCACTGTGTTAGTCACTTTCCCATTGCTGGGAGAAAATACCCAATTCTTGCAACTTATAGAAGGAGAGGTTTGTTTCCTTCAGTTTCTAGTGGGTTCAGTCCATGGTTGGCTGGCTCCAGGCAGAAACAGCATAGTGGAAGGGCATGGTGGAGGAACATGCTCAACCCATTGAAGCCAGGAAACAGACAGTGAAAGGATGAGCCAGGGGCAAGAATATACCCCTCCCCCAAGTTATGTCCTCTCAGGACCCACCTCCAACCAGGCTCCACCTCCTAACAGCATATTCACCCATGAACTCATCAATGGCTTAAACCACTGATAAGTATGTATCACACCTCTATAATCTAATCACTTTCCAAAAGCCCCACCTCTGAATAGATGAGACTTTTGGGGGAACATTTTAGATCTAAACTATAACAATCACAACTGAGAAAAAATATTTAAAGTGATCCAAATATATTCAATATTATAGCATACAAAAAAAAAAGATTCCTCCAAAAATGAGCAAGTGAAAAGATCTAGAAAAAATCCTTGCCTGAGGCACGGTGCCACTGAGCTAAATCCCTGGCCTCACAAAGATACTTGTAAACAAAACACAACAAATCATTAAAAAGATGTCTCAACATATGTAAATCAACAAATGTAAAATACCATGTAAACAAAAGGGCAAAAGTCAAGTAATTACTTCAATAGGTGCAGAAAAGGCCTCTGACAAAATCCAAACCTCCCTTTGTGATAAAAAAAAAACTTGATGAAAATATGCATACAAAGTTCTTTACCTCAAACTGATAAAAGCCATTTATGATAAACCTACTGTCAATATTTTAGCACTTTATTTTTCAGAGCTCTGAATTTTTTGTATTTATTTCTTTACATTGCCTTATCATCCCTGTCTTGGAATTCTCGTTTACTGACTGTAACTGGCAAAGTTTTATTTACCTTTTGGTTTCTTGGTTTTTTGAAACAGGGTCACATTTTGTAGTTCAGACTGGCCATGAACTGACCATAGTCTAGGCTGACCTCAAACTCTGAACCATCTTCCTGCCTCAGCCTCCTGAGTCCTGGGGTCACAGGCGTGAACCACCACGCCCAGCTGTTGTCAAGGTTTTATAGCATTAAATAGTCTTGTGTAATTGTTCTGCCCCTTGGTTAATGTTTAATTTCAAAGTGGAGTTTTTGTTTATTTCATTCTACTTTGTTTAATTCAATATGTTTCATAGCAGCTGTGACATTTTTCCTTTTTTATTCACCTTTTGCTTTCTATTCTTATACTACTGTATTTTACTATAGAATCTGTGATTCTCTCTGACTTTACCTTGGTAGGCTAGGCCAAGAAATGCACCCTCTCTTCCCATCACTCCACAAAATGTCAATCTCCTATTTGCAGAAACATATGGATATGCTACTTTGTATATTAACCAAAGAATGTGTGAAAGTGAAAGATTATCATGGACTATCTGGGTGACAGACGGGAGATGTGGCAGTATAAGCAGAGGTTAGAGTGATGCTCCTTGAAGAAAGTGAAGAATAGACGAGGACTGCACACAGCTTCTGAAACCTAGAAACCTCTGCCCCTGGAAAATGATAACAACCACAGAGAGAACTGATAGGGTAAAGGAGGCTGCAGGAGGATAAGCCACTGCCTGGGACTCATGGTAATTACTAGAGAGGAAACACAGTTTGACCTTAAAAGATGCAGTATGTTCTACACACAATGGAAGGTAAAATAAAGCTGTCTCAGAGTTCAAACTCTACAGGACACAGATATTCCAAAAGACAGACTGGGGGCTGGCACAAAATCAAGGAGAATGAGACTGTCAACCACAAGAACAGAATTCCTGATGAAGACCAGGTTTGGTGTAGTCAAAATTGAGTCTCTTCCAGCTATCAGGGAAGTGATGAAGAAGAGTGGCAAAGGAGACAGGTTGGATTGGGGAAATACATGAGAATGTACATAGTAGCAGGAGAAATTTAATAAATTCTGGAATTATTTGGATTTATGAGGTACTCTCAAATATGCACCTCTATTATAATATGTATCTGATGTGTATTTCCAGATAACTTAAATAGTAACACTATGATGTAATATTTACTAATTTCCATGATAGAAGCATGGTTCTAAACCTTCCATATCCTTGGGGTTGGGAAGATTCAGAAGTACAGTATCCCTAGACACATCAAAGGATTTCCTTTGTTTAATCAATATCATCTATTACACTTTGGGTATGAAAGTTCAAGTCAGTGACAGATGAACTTAGGCAACAGATTAAGCAATCCTGCAGTGCTGTGAATACTGGTGGGGTCCTGGAACACCATGGATGTCATCAATAGGTCATAGAACCCTGCTGAGGCCTTAGCCTTAGTGATAACTGGTATCATACCAACCAGGGTATCATACTGAGCATTACAAAGGACAGTGATCTGGTGAACAGATAGTGTCTTCTTTGCTTTTTTTTTTTGGTGTATACATTTAATTTCTTATCATTACTAATAATTCTCTGAGAACAGTCTCAGATAGACTCCTACTTGATATCAGCAATTCTGCAAAGAGTTGAACCATGAAACATAGAAGAAAAAACAAGGGAGAAGAAATTCTTAAAACCACCTGTGAAAAAGTCAAGGGGTACAAGAGGAAAGTTGGATTTACAAGATGTTCTGCAGGGTAGTGCCAAGGTACTGACCCGAACTCAAGGCCACAAAGTGATGGACAGTTCTTCCTCAACCTCAGGGGACTTCTCCTATGAAGACAAATTCTTGGATGCAGAACTGCATGACTCTCCAGAGGATGCCGCTGAGACACATGAGATGGTCCCAAGTTCAAATCTGGATGCAGGAGAGAATTTCTCAGACTCAGAACATTTGCCCTGCATCTCTTCTTCAAGCAAGTGCATTTCTATGGACCAGGATGGTCCTGGATCCTCCAAGAGGCTTTTAAATCAAGATTTGATGGACAGGGAGAATTTCTCCTTCATGGCACATTCCCTTTTACCTTCCTCCTTGGCCAATAGCCCCTCAGAGTCTGCAACATCTATTGAAAACAAAAGAGTCATGAATGTTTACTATAAGCCTGTCCCAATGAAAAGGGGTATGGCTACCTTGGGGGATACAGAAGAAGATTTGAAGCTCCCCACAAAGATGACAAGAATAGGAAAAATTATTTGTCCTGAGAAGATCCCTTGAAAAGCCAGCCTCTCTTATGTGTGGCTAAGAGACATCCTAACTGACAGTGAAAATGGCTTGCACAGGGAAGGTCAAGAGGAAAGGGAAGAGGCTGAGAAGCCACCTGAGAATCTGGCCCAGGATTCGGGGCTGGAGGACCTGTATAGTGGCTTCAGGTGCATGGGCTGCTACCAGGTCTTCCCCAATATGCAGATGCTTAAGAAACACCTGGAGCGTGGGGTTAAGGGTGGTGCTTCATGCTTTAGTTTTGCATTTGCCAAACTAAGGAACAAAACGAAGCAAAGCAAGAGAATCACAGAGGGGGAGGATAGCAATATGACATCTGGAGGCGCTATGGAGAAACTGTTGAGGTTCTTGTTACTTTTGGCTTTTTACATTTTTTTTGTTTTACTATTATAATAAATAGAAACTAAATCATAAAAAAAAAACACCTTGCCTGGCATGGTGATTCACTTCTGTAATCCTAGTACTCAGGAGGCTGAAGCAAGAGGATCACTGTGAGTTTGAGGCCAACCAGGATTACATAGTTCAAGAGAAGCCTGAACTGCACAGCTAGGCTGGCCTCAAATTCGCAGAAATCCTTTTGACTAAGCCTCCTGCATCCTGGGACTAGAGGCATAAACCACCACACCTGGCTTGTTTAAATACTTTTAAATTTTCTTTAAAGTGTGTTCCCTCCTATTACTTATGACTCTTTGCCACTCTTGCTTCCCCTTCTGCTACCAATCCCTGAACATCACATGATCTTTTTTTCTCCCCTTCTGGGTTACTGAGCACCATCCAAGAATATCACAGAAACTGAGCATCTTCCGAGAATATCATAAGAGCACAAAGTTTGGACTCCTTATATTATATGTATAATATAAACACTATCAGATTAAATGCTTTTCTGAAGTATATGTCCCCTATGTCTTGACTGTCTAAAAAATAATATAATAATCTGATTTAAACCATCTCCTACTGGAGCTGAAATCAAGAAGGAACAGAATGTACACTGGTGTAAGAGAATGTGCTTAGATAATAAATAGTTAAGTGAGAACAAATGAAATCAAAGTTAGTATACTTCTCATATTGAAAATTATCCTAGTGTTCAGTAATATTTCATACATTGTTCTACTTAATTTTAGTCATAAGCTTTGCTTACTTTTTTCATCTTTCAGCACACAGAGTTATCACCAATATAAATATATGTTATCCACTGAACTAAAATGCAAATTGCATTTCTTTAAATCAAAATATATTTTTCTTTTTTTCTAAATCAAAGCATATTTATATGTACTAAGCAAATTTATATAAATTAACTTTTAAGTTTAAATTTTTGTTCTATTTTTACTCATAAAATTTCTTACTATTTTGCTTTTTCTTTTGCGATAGGGTTTGCTGCATGTTCTAGGCTAGCCTTGAACTCACAAGCCTCTTACCTTAGCCTCCCAAGTGCTGGGATTATAGGCATATGCCACTATGCCCAGCTTTCACAGATATTTTATGAATAAAATTAAAGCAGCTGGAATTTTATGGTACTTTGCCAGTATTTTCTTAGAATCAAATACAGTCTATATCCTGTACTACCTTTATCAGATAGTCTTATAAGAATCATAATCTTATTTTTTTCCATTAAGTTTATTGGTACATTTTAGGTATACAATACAATTATTCATCATTGGGAGCTTATACCTTTACATGATATATCTTGGTTCTTATTTTTTCCCCATTTCCCTGCCCTCCCTTCAACATAATCTTATTTTTTATTAATTTTGGGAAAGTAAAAAAAAAAAAATCTCAAACATAAGATTCAGAACTTGAAGCACTTGCTTTTTATGTGGGTTAAACTAATTACTAAAAACCCTCAAGTAGTTTAATGTGGGAAAAATGTGATTATTGATAACCAAGTTGACTTTCCAATAGGTTGGGTTTGATATTAATAATAATATATGTTTGAATTTTGACTATCTTAAATAGTGTGACACATATAACAATGTAGTACATATAGAAATTGATCGTAAGCACTATTAATTGAAAGGAATCTTATACGAGGATTGCAAAACTTTCCAAATTTCTCCGTACAGGTGCTTCCTTGGGCCTATTCTATTATATTTATTTGAAACCCTGCATAGTACTTTGTTGTCCTGGTGGATTTTTTACTTTATTTTTAACTGGCACTATTTGTTACCCATCCACTACAAAACAGAGCAGGAAAACCCACTGAAGTGTAAAACAGTTGTAATCAAGAAGGTACATTATTTGTTGAGTTCTGGATGTTTTATAGGCACAATTTACAAGTGAAAGGTGAGGACATACAGTACATATGTTTGCAAAAAAATAAAACATGTCAAAGTAACACTGATTAGGTCTTTAAGTTTCACATGCGAAGGTCAACACTATTCTAGTAGACAGAATATGAACCAAAAGTTTTACATAATCCAAAAGTACTATAAAATACATGACTCTTATTTGGATTATCAAAATATATGAAACCCTTTAAATTTAACATATAACTGCTGACTGTGGTTACGGTCTTTTGAATCTTTTTCTTTCAAGAAGAAAATCTGTTATTATGTTATTAATGAAAAGAAAAAGTTCTGAGTATATATGCAGAGTTTCATTTTACTTTCACCGTTTAATCATATGCAATTCTGCCTCTACTATGTTAACAAGTCATTTCTTCAAACATATAAATCATATACCATTAAGCATTAATTTACAGGTCCAGGGATTTAGCTCAGTGGTTTTGCCGCCTGCTGCGCAAGCGCAAGGACCTGAGTTCAATCCCCAGTACCAAAAAAAAAAACCAAAAAAAGAAGAAGCATTAATTTATAAATCACTAAAATTAACAATTTTCTTGAAATTTCTACCTAAAGGATTATCTTCTAAACCAGTACTTTATATAATATTAAATACACATTTTATAAAGATTCTGAGTCCAATTAATCCAATAGTTTAAAAAAACACAGAACCATAAACTTTATTCTAATTATCTACCAACCGAAACTCTGAAGTAAAACATATTAACAAGTCAAACTAAAAATAAATTTTTGTTTCAAACCTCCAAACTCTACGTTTGCTTTGTTCTCCCACCCAGTGAAATATCAACTACTTAAGAATGCTTTCATTCTTATAGACAAACTTTAGTTATGTATTTGCATGTTTTAAAAACAAGTGTGATTCACTTTTTTAAAAAGTTTTGATTGTTATTTTTTTTCAGTTTTTATTTCTTATGAGTATAACTAGTATGTTATGTAAACCCTGTGCATAAATTCCCTAGGCAGGCTATTGCCTTTTTTTTTTCAGGCTATTGCTTTTTAAAGGAACTACTTCACAAGGAATTTTGAGGAGAGATGTATTCTTACAATACATATAATTTATATACTCAGTTTTCCCTTTAATCACATTTCTTAGAATAGGACACAGTGGTAGTGTGACACCTATCTTTCCAAATTCCACCAAAGGTTGGTTTTAAATAGAAGATAATTTATTTTATTACTTATTAGAAAAATAAAAAACATTGAAAAGAAAAACCTCTAACTGTATTATTACTCATTGTTTGGTTTTACTCTTTTCTATGACAGAATTTTAATAATGTTCATGCAGAGAGGCCACAACATGGGTAAGGCTTATGATGCTCAATTTTACACAAAGCCAGCCAAGCAGGGTGGATGTTTTGGAGATTAGAGCAGTTAGGCTAATATGGTTCCTTTCTTCTCCTCATAAATAGAGAATATTATTAAATAAACTTCAGATGACAATGACAGTTAAATGCATGGTTAAAAACTATGGAATTTTATTATCCTCGTTGAACCTATATGGTGACCAATTAATAATATAAAGCTCAGTGCCTGGCATCTAGTAACTGTTCAATACATGTTTAGCTTATATGATTATTCATATTAATAATTAAACACCAGCTCATACTTCAGCTGCTTTCTGTTAACATGGAATCTTCCTCCTATGTTCCATATCTTCAAAATTACCCTAACCACTAATATGCGCTGACATCACTGGAAAACTTTTAAAAGACTTTTCCAGATCTAAAACATTAAAATGACTAAACTTTTGGATCTGAAAAGTTGGTCTTTATCTGAATGATGTCTTCATGAAATGCCCAAACCCATAAATGTGTTCCAAACCTACACCTTTTATATTATGAGAATTTTCTAGACTGATATACACTGTTAAGACATGAGTCATCCTTTCATGGGGAAACTGATGGAAAAATGGCTAAATGATTCAGCATGCTGCAGCAAAATGAGCTGGTCATGAATTTATAATTTCTACTTCACTTAGGTGTCCTAGCCCTGGAGGCCTCTCCTACCCTGCGTTGCATGTATAACACATAACACTGTAATCAATAAATTTTGTTAAATATTCCCTCAGGAAAGGAGTGACTTTTTTTCTTCTCAGAAGAGGTTCTAGAAAAAAATTATTCAGTGGTATGAGACAACAGGTCAGAAGGCTGAACAACTCTTACAATGTCCAGTTGTAAGCTTTCTCAAGCTTTGCTTGTGCGGATGATAAGGCTGGACTTGGTTTTAACAATGGTGCCATTTTCTCAGCTGCACAAGAGACAGTGGGGGATGGACTGAAGCTAAAGGAAACCCGAAAAATGGGCAAAGGAAGCCAGGTTGGGAATTGGGCATGACTATACCTGTGTTTCTCATCCCTACAAACTTCATAACCAAAGATCCTAAGCAGGTCAAAAAGACTGACCAAAACAGAAAACACCAAAATATATTCTGATATAATCTTACTTATAAGGAGCCTCACTACCCAAAGCAAGTGAGTTGTTTTTTAAGTGTCCTTATTTACCCTTCATAGTAACAAAATATTTATATGTTACTCAAATGAAACAATTCAGAAATATGCAGATCTCAAAACCAGAATAAAGTCTGGTTTATTCATGTAACCAATACGAAAAAAAAGAGAGCTAAATATTTCATCTAAAATTGCACCATCTCCAATGGTGAGAAAGTATATCCATTTTGTCAGCATGGGACAGTCACTACACCCAGCATTTTCTGAGAATGGGATAAAGAAGTGTGCCAGGATGTGTAAAACAAAATTGCCATCATCTATGAAGTGTCATTTCCTCATTTGATAGCTTGAATTCATTTCAATTTCGTGTGGTGCATCACACCCACACCCACAGACAGACAGACACACAAACGCACGTACGCACTCCCTCAGCAGCAACACTGAAAATGAGTAAACTGTTTAAGAATTATTCAAAATGTATGTAGGAACCAACTAGGATGACAAGTCTGACCTTCCTTGAATTTATCTTTTCCCCTATTTTGACTGATTTCCCTTAACCTGGAGGAGGGAGGATAGTGAAGAAAGGAAGAAATAGGACACAAAAAGCATCTATCCGGCGGGGATTTAGCTCAGTGGTTCTGCCACCTGTCTCACAAGCGCAAGGTCCCAAGTTCGATCCCCGGTACCAAAAAAAGAAATAAAGAAAAGAAAAGCATCTAATCCATTTGTACAATTTCGTGTGTGTGTGTGTGTGTCCCATCCACCAAGACCTTGGAGGTCAACACAAGGAAAACATGGCTCAAAAGGCAAGGTTCAAGGGCTGACCAAAGGCAACACTTTCACAGCTGGAGAGTTCCAGCTCAATGGCAACCCGAGGGGAAGTTCCAAGAACTGCTGCATAACCTACTGCCAGCCCAGGCCGTGCTGCTGGCAACCGGGCACCTCTGCCGTGCGCATGTCCCACTTATATAAAGAGATGCTTACAGTCCAGGTGCTTCTTCTTGGGGCCCATCACCTCATGAGTGGTGGCTTTGCAGACCGCTCTGGCTACCGCAGAGCCTGTCACGCTGTACTGAGCGGCGGCGATCCGATCCGTGAGCGTTTGGCCCGACATCTTCTCCAGTCCTGTCTACTGCCTCCTCTTCTGCAGGAAAGAAGGGGAGATGGTCCCGCTTTCCACACACCCTACCCTACGAGCACCCAGGCCTTGCCTCCTCCAGCCGCGTGGCGGCTCTCTCCTCCTCCGACCCCGCCCTGGCACCACCTCTCGGTCCAGCAGGGAGAGCTTCAAGGCCCCTGCTCCTTCAACTCGGCCCACGGTGTGCAAGCCCTGAGAGCGGCCTTTAGGGAACCTCCGTGGGGCCCTCATTCCCCCTCACCCTCATGCACTTCTCTGCCCTTCGGTCAAGGAGCACTTTTCCTACGACCCGATTCCCGGTGCTGGACTAGCCCCAGCGTGCGTCGGGGTTATTCCTTGGGCATCGCGCCCACCGGTCGCCCACCTCCCACCTCCCCGTGCCGCAGTGTTTTCCGCTGGCAGCCCGCAGGCTTTGGAGAGTGAATCTAACACTCAGCGCTAGCCACCTCCCTCCTCCCACTGGAGCTGCTGCAGCAATGGGGTCGACCTCCCTCGTTCGCGCTGGAGATTATCCTAATGTTGCGCCATGTTATACCCTCACCTCCCCTTCCTTCCTCGCCCAGTGTCCCCAAAGCCCTGCCGAGGCCTCTGCCCGGGCCCCCTCCCCCTCACCCCAAATCGCCGCCGCAGGGTCCGCCCTGGGGCTCTGCGGAGGCGCCGAGGCTCTTCGCGCCTCACCCTTCCCGGCTGTGGAGCGGGGCTGGGCTGACAGCCCAGCCCCCGCCCGCCCTGGCGCGCGCCGCGGAGCTGTCACCAGCCGCTGCCCTTCTGCGCGCCCTCGGATTAGCCTCTCCGGTCCCCGCGCGGCCGCCCACAGGGAAGGGGGCCGAGCCCAGAGGCGGGTACTCACCGCGCCCCTGGAGCGGCGCCGCCCGCCGCAAGATGAGCGGAGCTCGGCCCCGAGGGAAGCCGCGACGGTGGGTGTGTGCGGTTGCGCGAGGACCCAGTCCCTGGGGCGCGATGCCTCCCGCCCTGGCCGGGCCCCCGCCCTCAGCTCCGCGGTCCCTGCGCCCGCCGCCCACCACCTCCCCCGCCAGCGCCGCCGCGTCTCCCCAGCGCTCCGCTCTGCGTCCCATCCCCGCCCCCACCTCGGCTGTGGCTCCTCCGTGCGGTCAGGTGACGGCGGCGGCCAAACCCGGCGAGCCCTCTGCTGAGCGCCTCGCGGCCCCCTCCCAGCTACTCACACACGCCGGCCCCCGGCCGCGAGCTTAGAGGCGAAGGGGGCCGCGCGCGAGCATCCCCGACCTGCGCCTGTAAGGAGAGGCGGTGGGGAGCGGGGGAGCCGAAGCCGACGCCCAGCCAGCCACCCCGCCACTCTCCGCTCGGCGCCCAGCACCCGCTCCGTGCGCCAGCCCCGCACCGGACGCACTGCCGCGCGCGCCGCACACACCTGCTCGCCACTCCGGGACGCGCCCTGCGCGGCGCCGGCGTCGGGCTGCCGAGCTCGCCGGCTGCTCGGTTCTGCTCGGTGAAGGCCAAAGCAAGGACGGCGTCGCGCGCTGCCGGGAGGGCCCAGCCCCTTCTCCCCCACACTCTCGTCTCAGACACGCCCGCCTGTCAAAGGCCACCTCCTAGATGGGCTGTCGATTTTACAAGTCACATTCTGCGGGCCAGCCGCGACCGTTACCTGTGCGCTCTCTGCTCCTTGATGCTGCTCGACTTGTCTCAGTTACAACCGGGAGCCGGTGGGCAGGTAATTCTAGCCACTTTAGTTTTAAATGGATACTGCGGTCTGAAGCAGGGACGAGTAATTAACAAAATCATTAATGGAGTTCCAGAGTACATTCCACAGCAATCATTTGCATCCTTAAAAAGTAATTTCTGCCAATTAAATAAAGCATTTGAATATCTTATGTCATTTGATTCTCGAGTGTGTATTATTTGCATTGTATGTATAAATTTCTAAACAGAAATTTGGAGTTGGTGAATAACTTCATTGAATTAACCTATTTTAAAAAATCTTCACAACAGAATCAAAACCAGATCATTTGTGAATTTCCCTAACCTCTTTACTGTCCGCAGGAGACTTCTGTTCAGCTTCAAGGCCTTCCGTATATGTCTACTTATACATAGCAATGTTTTGTTGTGTGGTCCTCTTTCCATCTGGTACAGTGTTCAGTATGCAGTCATGATTTCATAACTGTTGAGACTGATTCTAGCACTAATTAGAAGCTTGATGACTAAAGATGGACAATCCAAGACCACCATTGTCAGGTACTATTATCATATGACCCAACAATATCACACTCAGTAGTTACCCAAGGGAAATAAAAACACATTTCCATTGAAAATCTTTTAATCAAATTTTGTAGCAGTTTTGTTCCCAAACTGGAAGCTACCAAATCTTATACTACTAGTAAGTGATTTTTTAAAATGTGGTATACTTACACAAAGGAATGGTGCTTAGCAATAACAGAATGAACAATCTCATCTTAGTTACTCTCTTGTTGCTAAGACACAGTACCTAACACCCAAAATTGTAAATTGTTGAACTTTATAAATTATACCTGGTTACATCTGATCTTCATTTAAAGGGGTGATATTGATATCAAAGCAGTCTTTAAAATAAAGAATATTAATAGTAATAAAGAAGTGCATTTTATAATAAGAAAAAAATTAATTAACATGTAACCACCTTGCTTGTTTATATATCTAGGAACAGTTTCAAAATAGGATGATGCAAAAAATGAATAATGTAAAAGGAGAAATTGGTACATCCACAATTATACTTGAAGATTTCAACACTTTTCTATTTGTAATTGAGAGGACAGAAAACTAGTAAGTATATAGATACTTGAAATAGCCCACTGACGAATTTAACCTAATCATCATTTTTAAAATACTCCACGTAGCAACAATGGTGTATCTATTTTTTAAAATACACATAGAACATTCACTAGGATGGCCCATATTGTATGTTATAAAGCTAGACTCAATACATTTAGGGGAATTACAGTCATACAAATTGTGTGTGTGTGTGTGTGTGTATGTTTACCACAGAGAAAAAAAAATATTTGAAGGTCTTGCTATGTAGTTCAGGCTGGCCTTGAACTACAGGTCTTGCTATGTAGTCAGGCTGACCTTGAACTCATGGTAATCCTCCTGCCTCAGCCTCTCAAGTGCTGGGATTACGGGCATGCACCACCATGCTACCGCAGAGAAATTAACTGAAAATATCAACAGATCTGAAAATCTCTAAATAATTGATATTAAATACCATTTTCTAAATAATCTGTGGATCTAATTTTCTCATAAGGAAGATAAAAAATTACTTTGAACTAAATGATAGTGAAAATCCAACATCAAAATTTATGAGATGCAGATAAAGCAGTGACTAGGGGGAAATTTATGGCATTACAACGTTCATATTAAAAATGAAGAAAGACCTAAAAAGTTAAGTTTCAACCTTAATAAACTAGAAAAAAAAATAAACTCAGCATAAGCAGAAAGAAGGAAATAAGAGTGAAAATTAGTAAAAGAAAAAAGACATAATAAATAAAATCAATAAAATTAAAAGACATTTCTTTGAAAAGATCATTAAATCAATTATCTCCCCAACCAGACTCATTAAAGAAAGAGATTACACAGATTTCTGCAGTAGGAATAAAGTAGGGATATATGCTATGGACGGAACAAGAATAAGAAAATGTTATGAACAATATATAGCATTCAACAAGGCAATTTATGTAAAAAGAAAAAAATGTGGAATAATGATTCTTCAGCAGTCCAAAAATGATCTCACGTCACACATGTTACTAGTAAGAGTTTTTTGAGCAAGTAAAGTATTATTAAAATAATACAATCTGTTAATGATTTACTTTTCAAATAATAAATTGGAGTAGATTAAAGATCAATCAAATAATAAATTGGAGTAGATTAAAGATCAATCCGTAACAGTGTAAAATTACATATATTGCACTAGGAAGCATGTGAAGTCAGAGCCTGTCGTTGGTATGCTACATATGTCTCTAAACTATGCATGGGAGAGTGTTCTACACATCAGCATCCTGTCATGAGTGTTAGAAAAAACCCCTGAAAATAACCACAAAGGTAACAT
This sequence comes from Heterocephalus glaber, assembly GCF_000247695.1. Next base: position 10,911,425 of record NW_004624799.1, on the reverse strand, counting down.
GTACAAACTAGTACATTATGTCAAAGATAAAGCCAACAATTGAAATGTGGGTTGTTTTGGAAGGTCTTATGGAGCTTTGAAAATAGTAGAATATTTCTAGTGGCAAGGATTAACAGGTGCCAGGTTCTTAAATTCCAAAATCTAGAATTACAACCATGAATATTATATACTAAATTAGAATAAAGAAAATTAGAATAAAGAATATTATATACTAAGTTAGAATAAAGAAAATTAAAAGAAAAACATTGAGATAAAAATAATTCCTTATCAACACATACTCTTTGAAGGCATGTAATAAATAATATTCAATAACTGAAAAACTCAAGAATAAGAAATGGTATTTGATTTTTTACAGATTGAAAGATATTTTGATCTCTCCATGATCAGAAAAGAGGTTAACTATAATAGATAGATGCTCCCAAATTTTTACAAAAATACATATGGAACTTTTTCTGAGCAAATATGTATATCACCACATGGATTTTTTCCTAATATGCACATTTTCTTCTAAGTACCAGATTTAGTACAGAAAAAACAAATCAATAATAATTATATGTGAACTGATAATTTATATTAGCACTTGAGAGCAAATGGCTTCAAGCTCTTTGTTTCAGTTTATTTGTAAGATACAACATGTGTGCAAGATATAGAAAAAAAGCTGAAGACAATCTGATTGCCTCAGGCAACAACCAGGGGTATAGTTAGAAAATTCATACTTTTCTCCAAAAACTATGTAATCCCTAAAATAAAACTATAGGGTGATTCCATTTCAGTGATGCTTTTCTGTCAAAGTGGAAAAAAATATATGAGCTACAAAAATAATCATATTGGAATCTACTCCCACACACAAATGTGACATCTCTAACCAAGCTCAAAAGCAATTAACAACAAAAAGCAAATTTTGATATCCTGAATGCACTTGTATAGAAGAGGAAATAATTGCTTTGCTTTTATAAGATGACAAATGAAAGAGGTCATAAAAAGATGAGCATTCTGGTATGGCAAAAAAAATCATAGATTACATAAAATACCAGTAAGATTGATATTCGAATAACTAAATCATCTTACAGCCTTGTAACACTTCATCTATGAAACTATTCAAGTTATTTAAGAATGAAAACTAATAAAAAAGTATATATATATATCACATTCCAAGCCAGGGCAAACATATTTATTACATCTTGTTCTGCCTAAAATTCAGGTTAGAAATAAATTCACCATGACAACTGGCATTTTATATGCACAATATCATGAATATAATTTAAATATATTTTCATTTTGTTTCCCTGTTACAAATCTACTGTGACTGTGGTATATCTATTGTTGTGTAACAAACTTTGCAGCTTAAAACAACAATTATTAAATTCTTTCTCACAAATCTATGGGTTAATAAGGCTCTGCTGGATTGTTCTCCTTTAATGATTCTCATGCTGTATTTATCAATCAGGTGACAGCTGGAGCTATCAGAAGACTCTACTGGACTTCCCAAAATGACCTATTCACTTCTTGACTGGCAGCTGAATTTGACTGTGGACTAAAATCTCTGCTGGGGTTCTAACAGGAGCACATACACAGGGCATCTCTGTGTGGTTCGGCTACTCGTGACAAAATGTCCAGGACACATTTCTTACATGGTGGCTGGTTTCCAAGAGGACACTAGCAAAGGTGAAATGTTCCAATGAATGTAGGTGGAAACTGTAAAGCATCAATCTGTTGTATTTTATTTATCAAAAACAAGTTACAGAACCATCCCAGATTCAAAAGAAGACTATTACTGGGAGATTTATTGGAGGACAAATTACTACAGTGACACACAAAGTAAATTCTCATGAAGAACTTATAGAGAGAAACCTACACTCTCAGAAGTATGAGATTTGGTGACTCATATAAGATTCATTGAGATAAAAAATTACTGTAACACAAAACAACACATTAAATTATTTTCTTCAACTGAAATATCCTCTTTCACATATCAGGTGAAGTCCTATAAGACCACAGTCAAGTTGTACATGACCTGCGAACTTTCCCAAATCTTGTATTTTACTCCTTTCTTTCAATGTAAGAAGAATTAAAAAATTTTAAAACTACTGAGCTTTAGTGATTTTCCTGGTATCACATCTTGACATAATGACATAACCATTCCTAAATTCCAGTTATCAAACTGCCAAGCCAGTCTTTATTCCACTGTGGTGATTGCTTCTGATAAAGGTGTAACAGTATTATGGTGAATCTCATTTCATAATATTTATTAATTCTTTAGTTGGAAAATCTTTTTAACATAAGCCGGAAGATATAGTGTCTAATATCTGAGTTATGAAATTGGACAATCCCTAGTGTGACTCCCTGGCATTGACCTTTATTAGCTGTGTGACTTTGGGCAAATATTGTAGCCTCTAAGGCTTAGTTTCCTCATCTGTAAAATAGATCTGATAATATCTACCTCAAGAAACCGTTACTATCATCAAATAAGAGAATGCCTATAAAGCCAATAGCGTAATGTTTGGCACATAATAAAAGTAGTAAATGTGATTAATTGTACTTTGAGCGATTGTTGATATATTTTTATTATTTTATTCTATTATTTGAAACTATAATTCAGGTTTATGTAGATCTTCAAGTGACATATTATTCTACTAGTGGCATTTCTAAAGTAGAAAACTAAACTGATAATGTACATAGCTTCTGAGATATGAAATCAGATTTACTTCAATATTAATCGTGAAGAACTAAGCTCCTATTATTCATGCTGTTATGAACAACAATTTATTTCCTTTTTTTCAAATTTAGAGAAGTGATTTCAAGGAAATTCATGGAATGAGAAGATCTTTCTTTGAAATTCTTTGAAAGACTTTTCAGGAAATTCTGTCTGGACATTTCTCAGGTGAACCAGCTCAAAGGACATGTCAAAGGTGAAACAATGAGCCTCACTTTCAAGTGTGACTCTCTTGAGGTTTTCCTTTCATTCTTTTACTTTCTCCTGTATTTTCTGTTGTGTATATATATACATATATATGTATATATACATATATATGTATATACACACACACACACACATATATATATCTACAGTTAAAGTTATATTCTGCACTGCTTAAGGGGAGTGACTGTGACTCTACTGGGTACATCATGGCATGGGTATTACATGTATTTGTCTTTGTATAGCTCCAGCACTCAGCAGCAGGGTGAGAGAACACCTTTAGATTACCTAACAAGAACATGTGCACATTATTGGTTCAAAAAGTTCTCATGCAGGGGCCAGGGATTTAACTCGGTGGTGCTGCACCTGCCTTGCAAGCACAAAATCCTGAGTTTGATCCCTGGTACGAAAAAAAGTTCTCATGCAGGAGATAAGCATAGATATATCTATAAGTACACCCCCATATATTTATCTCTAATTGATCAACCATTTCTGTTTTCCCACTAAAGAGAATATTAAAGACAAATGGAAAATATAGGCCATTTGATGTTCAGTATAGAGGAGAATGAACTGAGATCTTACTCTTTCTAGAGCACAATGCATTTAACAATATTGATTTTCCCCCCTATTTCCCTAGAGTATTTTTCTTCTTCCAAGGACTTATGCTTCAGACACTCAAGAGTCATGCATAAGACAAAGCATTTTGTGGGAGGTTCAGAAAACTAGCTAACTACAATTACAGTGAATTCAAATACTTACGTAAACCTCATGTCAGAGTTTCCAAATCGGCTCCTCCCAAAGCATAATGAAACAAATTAGACAATTTTCTTTCTTTTAAATGTCAGTTGGCAGATATGTCTTCAGCTAAGTATCATATTTTCACTTTTAAGTAGGAAAATAGGTTAAAATAGTGCCAGTATCCCAGTGATTACCCATGAAAAGCTAAACAGTTGATTTCCCTACTTCAAATATATGGCTGCTACTGACTCAATTAATGTATGTCCTCACCTTAAAATGTCTTTTCAACATAAAACTGAGTTAATTCTGTAGTCATTGTGAATAAGTTTTAATACATTCATACAAACAACAAAACTGAAGTTCTCTGCACTTGGTTTCTTATTAAGTCTGCATCAGATGATGCTAGATGGGCCTTATCAGAGATGTTCATTTAGTTTAATGACACCTGTGTTGATGTTAATGGATCAGTTCTTATTTCTGTTAGATGTAGACAGATAGCCAATTTGTTTCCAGTACTACTGATTTTGTTTTGCAGCTGTTATCAGGTTCACTCAGAATTTTGCTAAGGGAGAATGAACATTAACATCACAAGGAAATAAATATTAAAGTTCCCATTTTGTGGGCAGAAGCAATGAAATATGGATTAGATAAGGAAGTTGATAAGCTTAATATTTGCACAACAATAATTTCCTAGAAACATCAACATACTTTTCATTAATAGTCTAAACAATTTGGAAAATGTACATATATCAGAAACAATAAATACTGTTGTTTGCATGTTTACGATTTCCTTGGCATTTTACCCATTAGCCTGATGCTGTCTGGTGAGGAACATCAATTGGTAGGTGCATGATTTTCACTGTTTGTCCTACTTGACATTGTCACACAATCCTTGTTAAGGAATCCTAACCTATTCTGAACTGTGTATACAAATATTGTTGATTAACTTCTAGCTATATTGATGGTCTATGTGGCTGCCTTTATTTGAAATCTGTCCCCGATGCAGAATCTTTTGTTTATAAGCCCTTAATCATGATTATATCTGTTTACATACATCCTCTTTCAGGGGCTATAGTCCCCCCGAAATCCCTGCCACTTACTAGGCAGTAATGAGTCCTTAAAACATCTCTTGTGCGTTCTCTAGTTGTAGTTGTCTTGAGCTTCAGCTAGCCATCACTGAGGTATTTCCATATCCTCATCCTCATCTGTTTCATTCCATACAGTTGTGTGTAAGAGTCATTTTAACAACAGATTTGCCATAGTGAAGGAACTCATTCCTAGAGAGTCTCTGTTGTCACTTTGTTCTCCATAATGACTAGTGACCATAGCTTTAAGTGTCACTGTCATTTGGAAGGTTAAACATATACTTCTGAAACTTGATACCTCACTGACCCAAAACTGCCAGTGTCATCTTGGCCTTCTTGATTGAGAAAACCAAAGTAACTATCATCAAACAATGCACTATGGCTTTTATCCCACTGAGTATACGAAAGGCCCTGACTGTGGATCAGACTACCTTACAGAGGCTTATGCGAAATCATGTCAGTAGAGATGTATTAATTCTATGGTGATCAAATTTCTTCTTAAGTGGAAATTCCCAGAAAAACAAATCCACAGAATTATTTGGAAAATTAAATAACATGTTCTACATTTATAATAATAAAAGATATAATGATTTAGTGGATTTTCTTATATGTGTAGAAGCATATTATAGTTTAATTCATGTCTGTTTTTATAATTATGAGCAAGTTTATGTAGGATAGATTGCTTTAAAGCATGTATGCTGATACTAGACTTAGGCGGATCCTGAGAAAGATGAAAAAAATGGGATATGGACCTCACCATATCTGGGGTTCAAGATGCAGATGCCTAAACCCAAATTGCACATATGAGGATAACATTCAGCATGTCAGAAAATGCAGGCAGAACTTGGTGACTCAGGCAAATCTGCCATGTGGAAGCAAGCCCAGGAAGGACGGTAGGGGAATGGGAGGTACTCCAACTTTGGTAGGAGGTGCTGGTAAAAGAAAATCTAGAACAAGGATTAGAAGTCATTCCTAAATACTACCTGGCTTGAATCTGGATCAGCACTGTTCCTGCAAATATGAAAAAAGTAGTCCCTTTATTAAGAAAGCATGCACAGGAAATAAAAGGTCAGTAAGATCTTGGCTCTGTTTTAGTCTTATTTTCTTACACTATACTGGAGTTTCTTGTGAAAGCTGTTTTCCAGGGGTCTAGGAAGTAGACTATTAATAATAGGCACATATATTTCTTTATAGTGCTGAATCTATAATCAAAATAATACAGTTACTTTTTGGTGTTTATATTTGGTGTAACATCTACATACATTTAATACAAAAAAAGAGTTTCTACCATAATCTCATCTCCTTTGTAACCTTACAGCAAAAGTATTTTAAAAGTTGGTGCTAATTGGATGTTTCTTTTTATAAAAGTCAAAGTATCTTGTTTTACCTGTCTTCTTATTATTTTTATAAATTAATTTCCTGACCGTGCAACTGACTGATTTTATCTCTTAAAATCTGTGCCTCTTCTTTGTACTGATAAATGTTTGATTGTGATTCAATGAATAATTGGATCTATATCCAGCACAATACTGAAGTATAGTAGATGCCTAATAAATGAATTTAATGGGAAATCATAGACAATAACAATGGCAATGAAAAGTAATTTTCTGGAAATTTTAATTTCTGCAATAAATCAGGAATCACTAATTTTATGATATCAGATACAAAAAAATCAAAAGGAGACTGCCAGACACTTATTGCAAATCAGATGGCTTTTCTCCAAGGAATTCTAGATATTGTCAGAAGCTGTAATGTGACAACTACATATTAGTTCTTAAATCACCTTCAAGTAAGGCTGTAGCAATTGCCCAAAAATAGTCATAAAGGGTTAATCATTGTTGTGTTGTGAAAATACTATAATTTTGTTAGCATAAGAATATATTTTGATGGGTATATGTGGCAACATTATAAAATAGCTAAGCTATCACTGACTCATAGTTCCTGACCAAGTTTCAGAAGCCTTTCCTCCTAAAATTTGCCCAAAGCTGTGATATCATATTAATTTAAAACATTTTCCCTATTTTTAATAAGCATATGATGAATTTCTGCTGTGAGAGCAACTTTCATATTTGAGAATTAAATCATTATACATGTTTTGCCTAGGGAATCACAGAGTTGGGAGACAATTATTTTAAGCTAAGTATATAGATTCATAAACACCAATAGATATGCTATCTTACAATGTACCTTTAAATAAAAATGTGATATGCCATTTAATTCAACAAACATTTGTTGAGAATCTATATACCAGACACTTTATAGGAAAAACAATTCCTTGCTATAGTGAAGATTACATTCTAGCAAGAGAATACAGACAATAAACTAATAAATTAGTAAATTATTTAAAATTCTAGAGAGTGAAAAATGCTATGATAAAAGAGAAGAGTATGTAGGATCTGGAGGTGAGTGTTGAGGTTGGGGCTACATCTCAGATATGGTGCTCTAAGGTGAGAGTCGTGGAAAAGGGAGATCTGAGTAAAGGCTTGAAGAAGGTGAAGGAATGAACCACTTTTGTGTAGGATACATTAATAATTACTCTTGTAAGTTTCCTTTTGAATAGCCCACGTATATCTATATGGATGATGTCATTCCCCTGCTAAAACTCTCCAATGACTTCCTATAGCTTTAGCATGATATGTAATCTCCTCAATTTGCTGTATGCTGATCTGTCATCTCACCCCCACTTCAGCCTTCAGTTCCCTGTCTCTTTCTTTCGCTTACACTTTTTCAGCCATACTGGATATATTTCAGTTCCCATTTGAGTACTAAAGGCTTACTACCTTTTGTCTTTCCCACAAGCATTTCTCTCTGCCTACATTCTGTGGGCTTTTACCTGACCAACTTCTCAACTAGTTGATTACTCCACCACAGCCTGCTCTTATATTCTCATTACATAACCTAGTTGCCTTTTCCAGTCCTTTTTAGGATCATAGTAAAAAATGGTTTGTATGATTAATTTCCATTTTTCCTGATAGAATTTGAGTTCCCTGATGATAGACATTTCTGTTGTTTGCCTTATTTATTACTGTACGATATCCCAAAATCTTATACATGGGAGATGTTCAATATTTGTTGAATGAATAAAATATACACCAAATGTGGTGGAATTCATGATGCTAGGCTGCAAAGAGAGAATGTCCTCAAAATTAGGTGAAAAATAAAAATTAAAAGTATTCTTTCCCTAAACTGAACATTGTATCCAGTTAATTAGTCCAGACTGAAAGAACTTCATGGTCTTTAGACAACTCTCTTAGAGTATAGTCTCATAAATTCATGTAGAGGTGGTACTTAGTCTCCTTAGGTATCTATTATCTTTCCTTCAAAAGTAATGTTTTCACAACTTCCAGTGACAACACTTCAGGGTCAGATCATTTACCTGAAGGAAACCAGTTGTCCAAAGCAGAGCAGCTGACTCTATTTTGGACCCCTTCCTTCCCTTGGTTCTCACAGGCAGTCTGCATCTTCCTAATACCTTTTAAATACTTTCCATTCTGCACCATTTCACTTTCCACCTGTTTCTGTCTTAGTTTAGTGGCTCTCACTATTTTTCCTCCTGAATTGCTTCTTAACTCATATCCATTTCTGCTTTCATTCCTCTCTAATCTTCTGCTACACTGTTGCTAAAGTAAAATTTCTAAAAGAGAGCTCTGCTCATACTCCTTGTTTAAAACAATCTAGGGAATTCTCATGAACTTCAGAATTAAATCCACACCAAATTGTGTCCAATCAGGACATTTGTGATACTTGGATTTTGCTATTGTCCATTCACAAACTTATTAGATGCCCATCCTCTGTATTCCCATAATATCTTACTTGAATATATTAGTGCTTTTTCACAATCCCCCAGGAGCCCCTTTCCAGCTCTGCAGCAGATGCAAGGATCACAGTGCCATGCCATGTGGAAGCACCTCTTTGTTTCTGCAAGTCATTCTTACAACTGACCCAGTGATTTAAAAAGACAGTACACACCATGCTCATTATGGAAATTGCAAGCATATAGTTCTGCTCTCTAAATCATGACCTTCTCCCCCCTTTTCCTTATCAAAATAAAATATTTGTACTTTTAGCCTTGTAATGTTCATCTCTGCTACATATGTGTGGTAAATAAGACACATGAATCCCTTTTCCTAGATTTTTGACCATTGGATATGACCTTCCTCAAAGGGTTTACTGCTATGAGAACCTAAACAGAATGAAAATTTAAGTGTAAACCATTTTATTCAAAGTATTTCCACACATTTAAATCCTTTTAGATTTATAATAATTTTTAAAAAGAGAAAATTAACCACTGCCAACTAATATTGTCAGAGAACCAAGCTCACAAGCCATACACAGGGAGGTCAAACTTCCATGTGTTTCTTTTCCAAGTAGAATAAATTGTTGACTTAAATGTATTTGAATATCATCAAGGCATGGAAACTAAATTAAAATTCATATATTCACATTACAGAAAGATAAATGTTACTGATGTACTTTGATATATCATGACCACATGAATAGGAAGATTAACTATGAATGAAGGAAAGAGTATGAAGTCAAAGATAGTTGCATGCTAATCTAGTACATCATCTTACCCTCTGAAAACAATCCATTTAAATCATTTTCTACTAAGGAAACATTTCTCCTTTTCATGAAGACTTGAATCTGTCTTTTTTGTTTGTTCCACTGGGATCCCTTGGCTCAACATTTTAATTGTCTTCTAATTTCTTCATTATCTTAAATTTTGGTCTACCTTTTGAATGTTTGATTTCAGTAATCCAGCTCAATGATTCTTATTTTACAGTTTTCTTTTGTTAAGGGCAAATTTGGGCTTGGATATATGTAGATGGATTTATTTTTAATTTTTTATCTTGCAAGAAAAAGCAATATAAAA
>NW_004624799.1:10886225-10896839 GCF_000247695.1 Heterocephalus glaber | reverse complement strand
TTTATTCCTTTTATTTCTTTCTCTTCTCTAATTGCTGTGGCTAATATTTCCAAGACTACATTGAATGGGAGTGGTGATGGTGAACATCCTTGTCTTGTTTCCTGATTTTAGTGTGAAGGATTTCGGCTTTTGACCATTTAGTATGATATTGGCTGTTGGTTTTTCATAGATGGCTCTTATCAGATTGAGGTAGAGACCATCTATTCCAATTTTTTGTAGGGTTTTTATCATAAATGCGTGTTGGGTTTTGTCAACTGCTTTTTCTGTATCTATTGAGATGATCATATGGTTTTTGTCCTTGGCTCTATTGATATAGTGTATTACATTGATTGATTTGCATATGTTGAACCATCCATCTCTGCATCCTTGGGATGAATCCCACTTGGTCAGAGTGTATGATCTTCTGCATTCTATTTGCCAATATCTTATTAAGGATTTTTGCATCTATGTTCAATCTATGGATTGATTTCTCATGGTCCCTTACTATTTTAAGCAATTTTTCTTTTCCTGGTTACTAATTGCAATCTTATCTTCTGTATCTGAAATTCTGTCCTCACATTGGCTCCTTCTGTTGCATAGACTTTCAGTGGAGTTTTTCATCTCCTGGAAGTCTGTTTGCATGTGTTTTATGGATTCCATTTGTTTCCTATGTTGGGATTCCATCATATTCCTCAGCTCCTCTATTTTTTATCTGTGTCCTCTCTAGATTTATTAATCATTTCTTGCACTATGGGCACAATCTCTGCTGTTATCTGAGAAATTATTTCTGATTTCAGTTTTTCCACATCCTCTCTTGTTGCCAGTTCAGGGAGTCCAGGTGGCTGAGTATCTGAGTGTTCTGCCTCGTTTTCCTTTGGAGTTGCTGTAGGTGATCTGGAAGTCTGGTTTTGAGACCTGTTTATGTGTCTTCTCATTTCGATGGGGGGAAGGAGGTTGTGCTGCTCGCACTCACGTGGCTCACCTCCTCAGTGCTGGGAACAGTTGTATGGTGGTCTGGAAGGCTCACATCCTTGGTACTGGGATGGCTCTGTTCTTCAGCACTGGGGGCAGTGGTATGGTGGTCCGGAAAGTGTGTCTTTATTTTTCATCTCATCACCCCTTGATTAGGTTAGAGCTCAACTTGTAGGCTGGTTCCTATACTTAATAGCTTTAATAATTTTATTTTTCTTTGATATTGAGCAGTTTCACTATAATATCTTGGTCTGATTTTATTTATTCTCATTAATATTGATAATGTACTTTTGTTATGAAAATTCATATCTTTCTTCACTTTGGCTGTTATTTTTCTATTATTTCTTCAATTCTTATTTTTCTTCCATTGCCTTCTTCTGACACTTCCATTAGACATGTTAGAGCTGTTATACCTATTCTCAAGGTCTCAACTACTTTTTCATAAATCTTATCTTTATATCACTCTGAGAAAGCTCTTCAGTACCATCTTTCAATTTGTGAATTTTCGCTTTGACTAGATCCAATCCAGAGTAGAGTATTTGTACAATTTTTTAAATTTCAATCATTTAAAAAATTTTATAGCCTGTATATCTTATTAAACCATTGCCTATTAAACCATTTTTGTCATTCTGATTTATTCACTCAGCTCTTTTTTAACATTTAAATATATTATTTTAAAGCTTTTGTCCATATCTATGTATCCATTTATCTATCTGGAGAGAGATTGTGTTTGGTTATTTTAAATTTAGAATTAATTTGGGAAGAATCGATATCACCATTTAGACTTCCCAACCAGGAACATGGATTATGTGAATGTTCATTTAATCACATCCTTTTTTCTCTCTCTCAAATGTCTTTTGGAGTACTTAGCCTCATAATAATCAAACCATGATTCCTGATCAATATTACTGGATTAAAATTCCTAAAATGGAACCAGAATGCATGAACATTGAGACTTGATGTGAGATTTCCTTTCAGTCCTACAAGATCTTTTCTATAATTAATGCCACTTTTTATTTGCTTTTTGCCATCAAGTTTTACCCTGAGCAGTGCTTCAGGCTCTGTAAGACACAAGTATACTTCTCTCCCTGGGATTGTTGGCTATTTTGATAATTTAGACCTACATCTTGGTCCAATTTTCTTCAGTCATCTGTTTCCTTTTTTAAGGGCACTGTCAAGGCCTAAGGCCAGAAACATATGGGCATAAGCCAAGAGTAGAACTGGTCTGCAGGGTAGAGCAGCAGCAGTTATGGAAGAGCATGTGTGGGTATGTGCTTCTGTGCATTTGTACTAGCTAGGAACACCTGCTTATAAGTCTTAGAGAAAGGAATCTTTTTTCATAGTTCTTAAGCTCTACTTGTCCTATCTTGTATTTCATTAATTATGAAGTACTTTTCCTGAATGCTAATTATTTGAGAGGGAAAACTATATCCAACAAATACGTTCTTATTTAATATATTTAAATTTTATTCCAAATATAAGCATTTAAGCTTAATACATGATAGGAATCTGTAGATTGGTAACCCTGTTTTATTTTGTTCTGTTTGTTCAGCAGTGGGGAATTTATTTACAAGTATCTGCATGTTATATACTTGAACCTAATTACCTTTGTTGATTTTAATTTACTTATATCTGCTATCTTCAAAACAAATGGCCCTTGGCCTATCAATCACAGGAAAAATACATTTAAATACAAGTGTTTGTCCTGATATTTGCCAAAAAGTATTTGTAAAATGGAATAATTTCTAAAATGTCTCTTGAAATGATAAATAACATATCACTTAATATGGCATATACATGTATGCATGTGTATTTTCTCCCAAGACTGTATCAAAGTTTTAGGGCCAGAAAAATTCCCAATGCTATGATAACAACTAACACCAAAACAAAACAATATAAAATCTCTTCATGCAGGAAAGACACAACCAAATTATCTTGAAATAAAGCATATGCTACATGGGTCACCTCTTTTCAAGCCATAAAATCAATTTGCCATAAGATAAGATTTTAAATCCAGAATTTTAATTAAATTAGTTTCCTGGAGTATCCCATTACCCTATTTAAAGAACTATGAACAGTATTTATAAACACTTAAGAATTTTAAAAATAGATACAACAATTACAGTATTCTTAAATTCCACATTAAAACAAAAACACTAAGACATAACAGATTAAAACGAGTTATTATAAGAAAGAAGTTCCTAAATGTTAGTCATTCCTCAGTGACTACACTGTGCAACACTTCCAGGGTCATGAGAAGACAAACCAAAGAGGGTCATAGCATTCCTTTGGCTAAATTATGTCCTTGTGTTTTGCCACAAATCACTCAATTGAAACAAAACCCTCAATCACTACAATAATAATCTGTCAATAATAATTTGACTGTTTATACTATTACTTCAAAAAAATAGGATTTTCCTATGAAAATAATTGAATCAGGAAGCAATAAATATGTAATTATATTGGAAACTCTGGAGAGGCAGGTCTCTAATAATTAATCATGAAAATTCCTAGTTCTAAAATTAGCTTTCTGTGAATAAAAAGAACCCATTTTACAATTTATCTTAAGTATATCTCTCATTCTTAAAGTCCAGAAACTAAGTGAGCCCATAACATTTCTCTAGATTTTATAATGTTCCTTAGACATTCCTTCTGAGCATTTAAGCGGATTTAATTTTTATTAGAATTAAACTTAATAAAATTTCTCCACATTGCAAAATGTCAATTATTGAAATAATTACTATAAGCTTTATGTTCTTCATCCAGCTGTTCATTAGAAAGGATTTGACAGTAGCACCTTTTTCAAGTTGTCCTTTTCATTCATAAATATCAACTTTTTCATTTCAGCTGTCATTCTAATGTCTTACCCAACCCTTTGTCATTACTGATTATAGCAACCTAGTTAATCCTCAGCACAACATAAAAACGAAGTCACAAGTAAGTTCTACATGTTCAGGAAAGCACACATACCAAATAATTGATTTCAGAAGAGGACAATTTCAGTTGTAGACTTTCAGACCTGGGATAGAGGTTAACAGACATTTATTTCAAACTGACCCTATCTGCAATACCCCAACAGGTTTTGTACACCATCTGGCTAAACTAGATCAGCTCCAAAGAATTCATTATCTTTCATGACAGACCATTTTGTTTTGAATAGTATTAAAATGTATTATAAATGATTTTAACTCTATAATCCTACATCTGCCACTGATCGAGACTCCAAGTTTCCCGATTGGAAACTTGGGGAAGTTTCCCCAAGACAGCACTTTAAAAGTTTAAAGCTAACTATGACTTCTACCCATCCTCCTTTTGCCTTTCCCTTTCCAAGTGAAACTTAGGCACATTCTTCAATTTCATCCCTTCACCATATTATGAATGTACTGTTTTGCCTGTATCCTTCTTAAAATGTAGCTTCCAGAACAAAATAAACTTTAGACAGAGTCAGACCATTGACCACTAAGATGGGGCTTCGTTTTTCTGTTATAATCCTTTTCTTTTCTTTTGTTCTTTAATATAGAATTTGCTTTTTTTGGTAGCAATATCAACTTGTTTCATTTTGATTTCATAGTTGATTAAACTATCTTGGGCCTTCTTATCTGATGTATTATCAAGCTAGTCTCTATTTCACTATTTGTCTTTTGAGAACTATATGAAGAGATTGCCTTTAATTTCTTTTGTACTAAACTTAATTGTCAAAATAGAATAAAAAAACTTAAATTCTACTAATCTAAGTATATCAAGACAACTATTTAAATCTTTCCTTTTCATCTTTCTTATATACTTAGTAGTAATGATAGCATATATACCATTTTGAAATATTAATTTTTTATAATTATGCCATAAGCATGTCTCCATGTTTCTACATGGATGCCAGTTTTATTTTTTTGTCTTTTTAAAATCTTCTGCAAATTTTTCCATCAAGTTGATATAACACAGCTCATGTGTTTCTAGTTTTTATTATTGTGAATGATCCAATTAATTTCTTTCCAGTAAACTTCCAGTATTATAAGGTTAAATGATCCCCTTCAATAGATTGCCAAAGTGTTTCCAAAATGGAAGGAGGTGACTGTGTTGGGTTTGTTAACTCTTCAGGAATGATGATCCCAGGGACTACCCTCTACATTTTCTCCCTGCTGTTGAGTGATGTGCATAACAAATATTGGGTTTAATTTCTTAATGGCAAAAAAATTAAGAGCAGTTATCTATCCTTCTCTGCTTTATGCCAAACATCTATCAGTGCTATACAAGCATCTGTTATAATTTGGCCTTCTACTCTCCTCTCTTCTTCCAGGCAAAGTATCTTCCATCTTTGTGTTCCAATAGCCTTTTGTACATGTGCATAAATGAGACATACAAGCCATCATATTGTTTCATGATCATTGTCTACATGTTTGTCTTTTACGTATACTGTGAAGTTTTCAAGGAAAGAAGGGCATGGTGTCCCTTAGGGTTTTAATGTATCCCCAAAGTTGGATATCCTTAATCTTTATTCTATCCTCTTAGTCCCTGTAGGTTTCAAAAATAAAGCTATCCAGGTTCCAAGTCTTGTAATTTCTTAAAGTTCCTTTGAGTTGGAAATTGTTCTTAGGAGAACCATAAATATTTCAGAAGGCAAAATTGACTATTACTTTGACAGCAGATGTTTCTTGATCATTAGATTTGTATAAGAATAGTTTTCCAGTAAGTACAATAATGTACATAGGTAAATGTTTTTAGTCATCAAGAAAAACTTGGAAATACTTTGAGGATAAGTAGAGATTTTTTTCAGAACAAATAATATTGCTGACCTCACAATTGGGCTATTTCAGTTGTTTATAAAGATGTATCTCTTTCCACTTTACCCCAGGTGATTTTCATATGAAGGACTCTTGCCACTTTTCTCCTATAGCTTCACTGCCCTGTTTAAAATCATGTTTAGGTGAAACTGGAAGCACAAAGTTTCAGGTACATTTAACTAAGACATAATAGTACCCGTAACCCTAAATTACAGAATTGAACTTCTGCCTCAGATGTCATTTGTATTACAAAATAAATTGTCAGTGGTTCAGATTCAAGAAAATAGTTTCACAGCCATGATCTTAAAATTTGGAGTAAAGTCCTGAAATGAGTACTTGTGAAAAAAATTCCATCCTGTCCAACACTACCCCTAGCAACAGCAAGCAAAACAAAAATGAAAACTTCTCATCTCCTCTGAAATTCTTGACATTTTTCCTGGTGCTATGGGCATTTCTTAGGTAAATGCATATGCAGGACTTTAAATTAGTGTTCCCATTTAGCATGCTCTTATAATGTTTTTCTCTAGTGTTCCATAGCTAAAATTGTTAGTTTAACCCTCACTATTCAGAAAACAGAATCTAACATAAATTTCTATTTGTAAGTTTATATATCTTTAGGGCTTTACCTTATTAGTCTGTCAATCTCTTCATTCCTGTGAGCAAGACTGAAAAGAATAAGCACTTTGTAATTAAGAAATTCAATAACTACTCCTGTTGAGTACTATAAAGCATAAAATGATACCACTAGAACTGTTTTTGATTCTTTAAATGAGTGCTTTTTCAATGATTCATTAGCAACACCAATTGAACCACTCTCTCTTAGTATGAAAGGCATCCTTTCACTTTAACATTTCATCACAAGGAACATGTTCAACACCTACATTCCCAGTTTTATTTACCAAATTCTATTTTGTTCACTTATTTTGTGAAATCTGAACCATTTTCCTCCAAAACCTAATCATAAAAATAAGCCTGCAACATATATAGCTACCTGGGCAGTCACACACATTTGAGCTCAGTTCAGTAATTTTTATAAATGGACAATTAACACTTTTGCACATTTAATTGAGGAAGCAGTTTAATTGTGATACTAACCATGTACTTTTTATAATAATTTGTTTTATTTTAATGTGGGGACCAGGGAAAAATAAAATAATACGTAGTGAAAAATATTTTGGGAGCCATTTTAGGAAAGATTAGTGGTTTCCCTTAGGTATACTACAGAGTGGTGAATATAATGGAAAATGTTAAGTCCCTGCATTGTAGTGATTAGTTACTTTTGCCCTGTTGACAATACAAATAAATAAAAAAAATAAAATTGCTCTTGGTCATGTGATAACAGAGTTATCATGTGTCTATATACCACAAATAGTGACACAATGCTTACAGGAATCTTAGAGTGTGAAAAACATGTGAACAAAAGAGTATTATCTAATGTGCCAACAATTAAAATGCACATGTAATAAAATAGTTGCTTTTAGTATAGCATGCATGGAATGGGATCTTCAGTACTTCTCAGGAGCAGGTGCTGGATATATAAATAAACATCCAGAAATCCAGAAATGTACATTTGGCCTCTCTCTGTTTCCCCTTCTCTGTTACTTTTCTTTTTTAAGCCACTCACCTTATTGCTTATTCAAGAACAGTTTACCTAAAGAGACTAACATGTTCTTTAGAACAAATATGCATTTTTATTTTGTACTGTAATGAAATCCACCTAGAACACCTCTTTTAAGATGCAGGATTGTTTATTCTAAAATAGGTAGCTTTTTCCTTTATAAAAAAGAAACCATTTATATGATTATTTTGAATATAGAATTCATTGTCTGGTATACAATATTCTGATTGAAAGCTCTATAAAAGAGACATTTTGCAGTACATTTTTTTTCAGTATGTTTTTGATGTTATTTATTGACTCCTGAGGCTCCTAATCTGCTCTTAAACAAGATTATTGCATGCTTTTTTCTATCTCATCTAAAAAAGGCAATTTTGGGGCCGGGGATTTAGCTCAGTGGTTTCACCGCCTGTTGCACAAGTGCAAGGACCCGAGTTCGATCCCTGGTACCAAAAAAAAAAAAAAAAAAAGGGAATAAAAAAGGCAATTTTTATTTTTCAAGGTTTGAGAAATGACATATGCCAGATAATTAAATAGACATGTTTTTATTTGTTTTATTTTAAATAATTGGAATATTGCTTTAAAATCTCTATTACTGTATTACATGATCAGTGATTGATAAGACTCACTCCAATGATTTAATCCTCCTCAAAACTTTCAAATAAATTGTGGTTAGTAAGCTCTAGCTAGGCTGTAAGTGCCACAAGGGCAGAATCAAATCTATTTGATCAGTGTATGTGCAACATCTAGGACAGAGCCTGGTACATAGCAAGAGATCAAAATTTGTTTCTGATTTTCATCAGCTAGAGAAAGTGAAATACATGATCACTTCTTTCAATTGGACCACTCCTTTGTCACTTTTACAGGCCCTTCTAGTACTCACGAGAATCTTCATTAGTCAACAAAGGCATGCTCAGATTCCACTTCAGATTCCACCTGAGATTCCACCTGAGATTCCACTTCAGACTGGAGGTAAATCATATCTGCTATTTGCCCTTTCATGGTTTCTCAAAGGTCCAGTATCCTAGTAATGATATGGTAAGGCAGACTGGATTATAATAGGACTTTCTGATAAAACTGGTCAATCATGTTGACCTATACTAACATGGCTTATTACTAACCTCATAAGGTAGAAAGTTCATCATTAGCCAAAATCTACCCTAATGCTATTTTTTCATCAAAATTATATTTATAAATAATCTTAATGATACACAAAAATACTTTCATTTCAAACATGGGAAAATTAGGATAGCATATGACCACAACCATTTTTAAATTATTAGAAAAATATAGTGAAAGGAATGATAGCACAGTGCAAAATAACAACTGATTCTGGGTGATAAGATTACTGATGAGTATTTTTTCTTATTTTTATTTTCCCATATTTTACTTTTATTTGTGTGTATGTGTGTGTACACACACTTTAGGGATTGAACCCAGAGCCTCTTGCATGCTATGTACTTTACCTTTGAGCCCTAGCCCTAGCCATAATTGTTCTATCATGAATAGCTGTTAGTAATAGTACTATTTCTCCTTTTCAGTCTTGCAATTTTTTTTTTCTTTTGGTACTGGGGATCGAACTCAGGACCTTCCACTTGCCAGCCAGGTGTGGCACCACTGAGCTACATCTCCAGCCCTCAGTCTTGCAATTTAAAAAATAATAAGCAACAAATATTTGTGTAATTTTAAAGCCCTCATGTTTAAAATGGTATAAAATCTTTTTTTCATTTTTTTCATTTCTAGATATTTGCTCTCCAGCACAAGGTCTATGTTTTTACAAATTGCTAAAATTAGAACATAACTCTTTATAATTTAATGTAACTCATAATATAACTCATCCATAATTTATATGAATGTATGTTTTGAAAATCCAATGCTGTTCTGAAAGAATGGGGCCTGAACTAAATCTTGTCTCCACAAAAAAGGATATATGCTTAGAAATGTCAATCTATTTCTCTGACTTATTTATTTTTAAAAGAAAGGCATGCAAACACCTTATCTTTGTTCTGTTTTCTCATGTTAACCTGAATTCACAGTGGATATTAACTATAAATTAGTGTGGTTCTCTGGGAAAAATCATTAACAACTGGCTTATTATACTTTTTAGAAAAAGAGCTATCAATTGAGGTTGGTTAAATGTTTCAGTTCCTGGAATTGGAAATATTAACTTTTAGAAGAAGCACCCTTGTTTTGGGAAATTCACCAGGATGGAACTTTAAATTACAGAAAAGTAGCTACCATCGTACCTGGAGAAAATTATGAAGTATACACAAACTTGAATGTAGGAGTTGCAGAATGGGTCCTTGTTCTGGTAAGTAAGGTAAGTGGGTACATTTTTATGTAGACTGTACCTTTGCAAAGTTAGAGACTTTTCCTAGAATATGACTTAGACTATGAGAATATGAATATGAGAATGAATAGGAGAATATTCTTTCCTAGAACATGAATTACACTTTTCCTAAAATGATAATCTTAAAATGGAATTACTCAGAATTTGGGAAATACACTTTTGGTGATTGAGAGTATATTATCTGAGCCTTGATTTCAGCTCATGCCCTGTTTCTTTTCCTCATGGACAGCATTTCCAGAATTGGTTTAGCTAAGGTAAGAATTGGTAGCCTTGGCTTGGGGGAAGGAGGGAATCTTTACAAGTTAATCAAGTTGAAGAAATAAGGGTCCTGAAGAGAAATAATGTGGAGATTTCCCCTTGGCTGGAGTAGCGGATACGTGGGAATCTTCAGAAAGCTGGGCTGGAAACACAATACTGGATTCTAATGTTCAGAGTATATCATTAAGGCACTTCTTATACTTCCCAAATATTCACTAAAGCATCATTATCTTTGGCTTTATTGAAATTTGGAGGGGTGACAGAGGAGGAGGCTTCTGGGTTGATGAGACACTGCTCCCAGCACAGAGTAGGAGGTTCCTGGGCCAATGTCCGACTGCTCCCAGCCCAGAGGAGGTGAGCTGCGTGGGCACCAGGACCACACACCTCCCCCCCATCAAAATGAGAAGACACATGAAAAAGTCTCAAAACAAGACTTCCAGATCACCTACAGCAACCCCAAAGGAAAATGAGGCAGAACACTCAGATACTCAGCCACCTGGACTCCCTGAACTGGCAACAAAAGAGGATCTGGAAAAACTGAAATCAGAAATAATTTCCAGGTAACAGCAGAGATTGTGCCCATAATGCAAGACATGATTAATAAATCTAGAGAGGACACAGATTAAAAAATAGAGGAGCTGAGGAACATGATGGAATCCCAA
>NW_004624799.1:10861060-10881649 GCF_000247695.1 Heterocephalus glaber | reverse complement strand
TAAAAGGTATAATAGATAATGTAAAATAGGACGAAAAGGGGAAATGGGAAGGGGAAGTGGGAGGGGTAGGGGAAAGGAAAGAAGGGAATGGAATCAATATGAGAAAATGAAAAAATGGAAACAAAGTCTTTGTAAGTAGGGAGGGATAGAGGAGTTGAAAGGAGGGCAGAGGAATGGTTAAAAAATAAGAACCAAGAGAGATTATGTAAAGTTGCAAATTTCCAATGATGAATGTCATTATATTGTATACCTAACATGTACCAGTAAAATTCATTAAAAAGAAAAAAAGGAAACGAAAGAGACAGAAACAAGTTAAAATCTTGTGGGCCAGGGGGCTCATGCCTTCCTTTGACACAGAATCCCAGATGCCTGGCGCACCTTGGCTTTATTCGCTCAGATACGGGCACGAGCAATTAGACTTCCGTAGGATTCAACTGTCTCCCACCCTCCATGGTACTTCTCTGGATAAACAACTTAACCTCAGATGTTTTTACTTTTCCCTGCAGTGTGTTAGTATGTTTTTATGACTTCTTTCTCTTCAGTGCTCTCTAAGGAAGCCAATTAGGCTTCATCCTTCCTATCTGATCTCCACAATCAAGGAGAAAATTAAATTGCATTAAAAAGGAGAAGTTTGAAACTGGTAACAAACTTTTACTGAGAAACAAGAAATACTAGAAAACAACGGGCAATATTTTTGTTTGTTTGTTTGTTTTTGGTACTGGGATCGAACTTGGGTCCTTGTGCTTGTGCAGCAGGCGGCGAAACCACTGAGCTAAATCCCTGGCCCAATGGGGAATATTTTTAAAGACTGAAGGAACATAACCTGCCAAATTAAAATTGAAGGTGGCTGAAGTATTGTCCAGAAGTGGATTAAAATTAAAAGAAAAAATTAAGACATTTTTGGAGAACAAAAGAAAAATTTACCCTCTGTAGAATTCTTCTAAATTATAAAAATATTTAAAACACTAAATGGAGAGTGAAGGTATGAGATCCAGGAAATAATTGTAATCCAAGAAAATGACAAAAGGAGTCATTAAATAAAATTTAAAATGATAATGTTTGTATTTTAAAAAGGCAAAGAAAACTATAGATAACATTAACAAGATTGTGGGTAGGGTGGCTGACTAGGTAAACTGCAATGAAGTTCTTGTATTTGAGAGAAAGATAATACTTTAAAAAAGACTCAAACATTATAGATAAATATTAAAATTATGTAATATATAACATTTTATTATGAGACTAATCAGTTATGTATAATGCAATCTATTATGTATTCATAAATATAGCTAATATATTAATGTAGCATATAGTGTTATATTAAAATATAACATTTTGCTATATAATACATAATATTTATATAAGATTATATATTTTACATATTTTTAATACATTAATATTATATATAGTGCATTTCATAAATACAGAGTCCACCAAAAAATGTATATGTACTTCAGGAAAAGAAAAATTTGTATGGCCATTTTAATACTAAATTTATTGAGCGATCATGAGATTATACAAATTGCCTTTGGGCTCTACACTTACAAGAGGTGTTCAAAGTGGTGGGCATTATCTTCCAGATATTTATTAGTAATAGTTACTAATATTAGTAATACTCCTGCTTGGGTAACCTTGGTCATTGAGATTGCTGCACATGCATTTTCAATTTCTTCTCTAAGGGCCAGCAGTATAATGGGTTTTCTGTGATATACCACATCCTCTAGGGTCCTTCATACAAGGATAACACCATCTATTAAAAAAAATCATGCTATTTTTCTTTTCCTGAAGTGTGTATACATTTTTTGGCAGGCTCTGTATATAATTTAAATACTTATATATCATAGGTAGCTCTGATATGTTATAAAATCACATGCTAAATATTTGTGTATGTTCTATGTATTAATTGTAAATATTATATGTAGAAGTATATCCAGTGGTAGCTCTGTTCATGAATTTAATTCATTCCACCATTCTGGGGAAGATGGCCACATTTGTGTTTGTGCGAGGAAGATAGCTGAGGTCATGTTTGTCACCTGATACAGAGTTTGCCAATGGTAGCAACATGAACTGAATTGTTTGCAAACAGAAGCATTCATGAGCTGAGGTATTACTGTATTTAATGCATTATATATAAACATTTAAGAGTAATCATCAAAAGTGTAGAAATACTATATATCTTCAAATCAGCAGAGAGAATGAGGACATGAAAAAGGCATTTATTTATTTGTTTGTTTATTTGTGACAGGTTCTCACTATGCAGTCCAGGCTGGCCTTGAACTCACTATGTAGCCTAGGCTGGCCTCAAACTTGTGGAGATCCTCCTGCCTCAGCCTCCTTAGTGATGGGATTATAGGTGTACACCACCACACCTAGTGATAAAAGCAATGTTTAAAAAGCACTAAAGGAGGGGAAAAAATAAATTACAAGGGCTAATAACAAAGCCCCAAATAAGTTATATAAATCAGTTTAAATATATGAATTGTTAAAACAAACACCAATGAATTAAATTCATAAAATAAAAATGATTGTACAATTCAATTTTTTCAATAAGCACAATTTAAACAAAAGCATGGAAAGTCAAAAATTGAAGGCTTTAAAAAGATATACATAAAATAACAATGTTATAAAGAGAATTTGAGACTAAAATATTGATAGGGTATTAATTTTTGGAACTGAAATGCCTCCCAAAGGCTTGGTTGACAGCTGATGGTGTTATTGGGAAGTATAGAAGCTTAGGAGGTAGGGCCAGACTGGAGGAGGTGGGTCACTGGGGATGTGCCCTTGAAGGCCATATCTAATCCAGAGCCCCTTCCTCTCTCTCCATTTTCTGACTGTCATGAGGTGAGCAGCTTTGCTTCACCATGTGTTCCGTAAATGATATTTTGCCTTGTTATGGGCTTAAAGCAATGGGGCCAAGCAACCATGTACTGAAGCCTCTGATACTATGAACCAAAATAAATTGTACTCTTTTTAAGTTGACTGTCTCAGATATTTTATCACAATGATGAAAATCTAACATAGAGGTCAAGAGGAATGACAAGAAAAATACATTGAAAACATAAATCATAAACTTCTAAGTACTTAACATAATCTTAAAATACATGAAGCAGAAAACTAAGAAAATAAGTCAACAATTATAAACTGCCTTTAAAAATTCATAGTTCAAGGACACAAAATTAAAAAGGGTATAGATCTTACTAATTAAATAGCAAGACCGATTTAATGAACATAAAGAGGGAAACCTGAACCTTTCAATCAGAGACTATGCATTCTTTACAAGCCCACATATTGAAGACTTATAAAAATTGATCCTGTTCTAGAGTAATTCCAGTGAATTAGTTTTCCATTAAGTAAATTCATTAAGTGTCAAAAATTAGTACAATTACAATCAAATCCTCTCACCATAATAGAATATTAAAAATTGACATTAAAGAATTCAAAACATATACAGATATACAGGAAAAGTTAGGCAAAGAATGAAAGTTGTGAATCATTTATATGAACATACAATAGAGTTACAATGATAAAAACAGTGTTGTTCACTCAAGAATAGCCCAGAAACAGACAATAGAATGTATAAAATTTAATATGTACATATATGTATGTACATTATAATTGAACTAAAAAATTCAGTAAATTTTACTAGAACAATTATTTCATAATTTGGAAAAATTTCTTTACATTATGTTGTAGTCATTTTTTACAAGGGAACGGATTTAATACAGGACACAATTTGTAGAAATATTTTATAATACTCAAAAAAGTCAAATGCAGAGGAGATTAGCAACACACGAGAAACCCAAAGAATCCAGCCAGGGGCCTGGATCCCACAGCAATGTCCCACATAAGTTCAGCTGAAGGCCTAGAGTACAAGGCAATGTCCTCCATGAATCCAGCCAGTGGCCTAGAGCCTATGGCAGTGTCTCACGCTTGTCTGTATTGAGGATCTGCACCCAGAAGGCCCAAAGGCCAGTGGTGGAAGCCAGAAAACCTGTGCCAGTGGAGTGAAGGAGTTGTGCCACTAGGCTGAGAGATCTATATTGGAGCCAGGAAGTGATGCTCATGGTGAAGACCAGAGGTCCTCTAAGGAGAACAGCAGCCATTCCCAGTGACAGCGAGGCCTCGAGCTCCTTTGACAAGAGAACGGCCAAGTTTGCATCAGGAAAACCAATTGCAGCAAGCTTCTCCTACAAAATCAATAGCCCTGATTGTCCCCTCTAGTTCTCTTTTTATGCTAATGGCAACAATCCTCAGGTGGGTCTTCCATGCCCAGAACATGCAGATTCAGTTCAGCTGGGCATTAGAAGTTGACTATTAGTTAAGCCACCATACATTGTCAGTTTGTATTGCATACCAACATCAATTTCTGATGGACTAAACAGTTGAACGTAAAGTTCAAGACAGAAAGTAACTAGACAATAACAGAAGTAAATATATCTGTGGATAACAAAATATTTTCCAAGTTAAAAGTAAACTAAATACTCATCAAGCAAAAAGTAGATTTGGCTATATAAAATTTTCTAGAAACCCCTCTGGTACATTAAAATGTCTACCATTGCAAAATAGTATGGAGGTTCATAAAAAATTAAAAATAGTGTTATCATATGATCCAGCAATTCTGCCGCTGGGAGTGTACCCAAAGGAAATAAAATCAATAGAGATATCTGTGTTCCATATTTATTGCAACATTATTCACAATAGCCATGAATTAACATAGAATTAACCCGTGTCCAATAATGGATGAATAGGTAAAGAAAACGTGGTATAAACGTACAATGAAATACTATTAAACCATACAAAAAGGATAAAATCCTGTCATTTACAACAACAGTGATGGACCTGGAGATCATAATGTTGAGTGAAATAAGCCTGGTACAGAGAGACAAATACCGCATAATCTCATTCATTGTAGACTCTAAGAAAGGTGATCTCAGAAGTAAGGAGTAGAATGATGGTTATGAGACACCGCTGTGGAGTGGTGGGGGCAATTGGGAAATTGTTGGTCAAAGGGTGGAGGTAGATAGGTGTATGTTCAAGAGATCTGTTATGTGGCATGGTTCCTATACCTAATGGTATATATTGTATTCTTGAAAAATTGCTAGAGGAAGAATGCTGAGTGTTCTCATTGCAAAACTATATACTGCATATATAGCTATGCATTACATAGTTATGTGAAGTATGTTCTAAAATCTATACAGTTTGCATCTATATGAGGTAATTTATGCTAGTTATCTAGATTTAACCATTCCACAATGTATATATACTTCAAAGTATCATGTTGGATACAATTTTATAAAAGGAAAGAAAAAAATGGAAATGGCAACACCAAAAAAGTCTGTGACTAAAAAAGAAAAATAATTTAACAAATTTGAAACAGATTTAAGACAATATCTATAAATACAAATACCATATACAAATGAGTGAATGAATTATCATGAACTTTTAGAGAAATTGATTATTCAACGAAGAATATAGTATAAATTGTGAATTTCCCATTTAAACAAAGAGATTTGATTTTGTTTAATTAAAAGTAAATAATATAAGTGTCTGAGTCTTTGGTGAGATGATCAATCTTGTAAAGAGTTGGTACTCAGTTTGGCAGATGTATCAAGACTTTACATTTAACTCAAAGTATGAACATTTTATTCACAATATCAATCATTAAAGTTATGATCATAAAGGACTTGATTATCTTAAGAGTAGGATTATATGACATTGCGACTGTATTCCAGGGAATAGCATTGTAAGGTTAGACTGAGGCAAGATTGAGACCACGGAGGCAGGCAAAGTTTAAGTAACTGGCAAAAAGTTTATTGTTGTCTGGGTGTAGACAGGCCAAGGGTGAAAAGGGAGTTGGTACTGAGACAAGGGTGTGTGTGGTTGATATGGGAGAATTTAGGTAGGGGAGGGGGCACTGGTTGAGAGGGTAGAAAATTTTAGAGTTTCATGGGTGATGGGCCTGGGGTTGGTTGATAAATAGGGTGGTGGTAGGAGCAGCAGGGTGGCGAATAAAGCAAGTCTTTTGTCATTTTTTGTATAATCAGCTTTTTTGTAGGTATAGCTAAGTGGGGTGGCTGTTGGCTTTTTGTTATTGCAATACTCTTGTGGATGTGGGTAGCAGGTCTGCTTAGATGGGGGTCTGACTCAGAAGACCTGTCATCCCTGCCTGCTGTGTTATAAAGAAGAAGAAAAAAGGGTAGGGAGGATGTAGATTTTTATGAATTTTTTTAGGATGACTTGGGGCTGTTTGGGTATCTTGTAAGAGAGAGAGAAGGTAAGAGGTTTTTGGGGGGCATGTCTTGAGGTCTTTGAGGCATAGGAGTGTAGTGGGTAGTCAGGAGGAGTTGTCTGGATGTTATGGATAAGATCTATTTTTTGGATAAAATCTGTTAAAAACTTGATTATGTAGGGTTTAATTAATAATAGTAGAAAGAGTGGGACTAGAGGCCTTAACATGGGGAGAAGCTGGGACATCTAGCCTATTTGGAAAATATTTTTTTGACTATTGATAGGACCATTTTTTGAGACTGGTGGCTTGATTTTGGAGGACTGTTGAAGCTAAGCTGGCAGTGAATATGAGGGCCGGGGGTATATATGTGAGTAGGAAGGGAAGATGGCAATATATAAGGGAGTTAAGCTTCTGGTGTGGATAGACAGAGGATCAGGAGAAGAGTGTAAATGTGGATTTTATTTGGAGAGAAGTTATACAGGGGTTTTTTTTTGAATTGGAGGTTTTTGATCTAGAGGAGGAGGGATTTTAAGGAGTTGAACTGAGGGTGGAATCAGGGGAGGTCATGGAAGATTTTTTGTAGGAATAAGGGAAACCTATATATGGGACAGGGGTCTGGCATTGGACCTGGTCTGAGAGTGTGTGTTGATTGAGATCAAGAAACAGTGAGGAGACCCAAAGCAAAGAGGTAAGTGAAAGGTTGAAGTATGTCAGCCAAATAGAGGGCCAGGAGAAGGATGAACAGACCGACCTTGTCTAAGGTTAGAGGGAGTGAGATGTGAGATCTTTGGGGTGATGAGGTCTTTGATCCAGGGAAGAACTGAATCTGGGGCACTGATCTGAGGGTGGGGAAAAAGGAAGTGTTTTGCCCAGGGCAGAAGGGATTTTAGTAAATAAGCCTGAGGAGAGTGAGGAGAGTGATGAACCCAATGTGGTGGATCTTTTATTTTGTTAGTGACAGGGAAAGTAGCCATTGATGTTTTGTTGAGGAATTGGAGTGGGTCTTTTATTTTATATTGGGGGTGATATGTAAGATTGGTAAGGGCCTAGACCTGAGGAGGAGCCGGGATGGCTGTATAGCTGGCTGTAGACATGGAAATACAGAGCCAGCAGTTTTTGGCTAAGGACAGATTGTGTCAGTTTAGCAGGGAAAGAGTTAATTGTAAGGTTTTTGTAAAGGTAATTGGGAACTGTAGGGGGGAGCAGCTGGGGTGTTATAGCAGGGCTTAGAGAGAGAAAAAGAAGAGGAAGGCTAACTGGGTCAAAGGGCATAGGAAAGTGGAAAAGAGGTGTTTAAGGTCTTTTTTATTGATTATCAAACAGGAGGAGGATAAGAAGGAAAGAAAATAAATTGGTCTGTTTTGGGGAAAAGATATATAGAGTGTCTTGAAATCAAAGATCTTTTATCTAGTTAAGATAGGATTTGAGGGCGGACATATGAAGGTGAGACTATGTAAGATTAGAACTGAATGAAGTAAATAAAATAAGACACACAAAAGTAAGGCATTTATAAATCTTTTGGAATTTGGGTCTGGTGGAAATAGGGGAGATTATTTGTGATTTTTTTTATAGTGAGGAGATAGGCATGTTGTCAGTTGGACACAGTTTTATCTGAGAACAATGAATTTACTGTAGCCTGGCAGCCTTTGAGGTGTGGCTCTGGTCTTAGAGTCAGTGGAGGGCTTTGGGGGGTGTTGTCACTTGACTAAAACTCTGAGTAGATGTGTAGAGGGGTCTTGCTGGCAGCCAGGTACATGTCAGTTACAGTTGTGATGTTGAGGGTGGGGATCCAGGTGTTGATTTGTGTTAGTATTTTGAATGAGGAGTGGGGGAATGACTTGTTGTCTAAGGAGTTTGAGGGGTCTCTTTGGGTTAGCTTATAAAGGGATTTTGTGAGTATTGCAAAACCTGGAATCTAGAGACAGAAATAGCCAGTGATTTTTAAGAAGAAAAGGAGCTGTTACATTGTGGGCAGAGTTGGGGTTGGACTAATTAAATGTGCATGGTCAAAGGGAAGAACTTGTGTGTGATTGTGAGGGATGATGTTTAGATATGTTATTGATGGGTAGTAAATTTGGGCCTTGGAGGGAGAGACTTGATATCTGTTTTTTTTAGGTTATGTAGGAGGGAAAGGTTGTCTTGGTATCAGAACTTTAAAAAAGGGCTGTAGAGGAGGAGATCATCTATATATTGTAATGAGCAGGAAGTGGTGGGCAAAAGGAAAGGATTTTGTGAGCAAGGGCTTGGCTGAAATAGTGAGGGATATTTTGAAAGCCTTGGGGCAGTACTGTCCAGGTAAGCTGTTGTAATTGGTGGGTGTTTGTGCCTGTCTAAGTGAAAGCAAAAAGGGGCTGTGAGTCAGGGTTTAGAGGGATGGAAAAGAAAGCATCTTAGGTTGAGGACTGAGTAATGGGTGGTGGTTGAGGGAATAGAGGAGCAGATATGGGTTTGGGACTATAGGATGAAGGGATGCAGAGGAGAATTTGGTTGATGGCTCAGTGATCTCGTATTAAGCAGTGTGATTGATCAGACTTGCAGACAGCGAGGATAGCGGTATCGAGTAAGGAGTTAGTGGGAATCAGGAGGTTATGTTTGAGAAGGCAAGTAATGATGGGTTTTAGTCCACAGAGGGTTGGATCGGGTAGAGGGTACTGGTGTTGGGCAGGGTAGGGGTGGTCTTTTTTTAGGGGAATGTGGAGGGGGAGGTGATGTTGAGTGACAGAGGGGGTTGAAATGTTTTAAACGTGTGGGATGAGGGAGGGAGAAGGCATGGGGTAGGAGGAAGGCATAGCAGTAGGTGTGAGAAAGGTGGCAATAGGGTAGGGAACAGAGCCTGGAATAGTGAGGACTACAGAGAGTTTAGTTAAAATATCTGAGGTGCAGGTCTGAACAGGTGGGAATGACTAGAAACAAATGAGAAAACATTTGGTTTTTTAATTGGCATAACAGTAGAGGGGTTTTGAGACGCCTGGACACGTTGTTGTCAATTTTTATAACAGTAATTGAGGCTAAAGTTAGCTGTCCTGAGAATGAAGAGATGGTGAAATGGATCATCTTGTATTGATCAAAAATGAAAGTTTTATTTTTTATTGTAAGATTTATCTAGCGTTTGGTGGCTATGATGGTCCAAGGAGTATCTGAGACCCCTGTGGCATGTTGATCACTTGAGGTCTAATGGATCAGGATTGTGAGGGCACTTGAGCTCAGCAAGTAGTCCTGGGAGAGGACCCCTGAGGTGGATCCAGCCACCCCAGTACAGTCCAGCTCTCAGTGAGGGCTTCTGTATGTGGGGCATGGCTTGGGAGGGAGACTTGGGTTGGGACAGTCTTCGGCTCAGTGACCAATTTGGTGACATTTAAAGCAGGATCTCGGGGAATGGACCCTTGTTTTGATCTCTGGAGGTTTTATTTGATTCCTGATTGGCTATTAGCCCTTTTGGTGGTTTTGTTTTATAGTGGATATAGGCAGTTGTGAGTCGGAAATTTACTGCTGATGGATGGCCATATGACGATTATTGAAAAAATTTTAAATGTTTGATTAATTTTTGATGGGGATCTGAGGGCCAGATTTAATTTTTTTGAAGCTTTTTGTGAATATCTGGGGCAGATTAGGTAATAAAATATATCTTTAAAATAAACTGTCTTTTTGTACTCTCAGGGTTTACAGCAGTAAAGTTTTTGAGAGTGGAGGCTAGGTGAGATATAAACCTGGCTGGATTTTTATTTTGTATTTGAGTAATTTTTAAAAATTTGTTATAATGTGATTTAAATCTCACGGGGCTTGGCCTGAGGACAGCTGTGGCTCCATTCTTTAAATTGGGTTTAAGTCACCTGTGTTTGTTGGCATAGCATTGAGCTAGGGACTGTGTTTCTGCTCTTTAGGGGAGAGTGTAAAAGTAAGGAAATGTCTTTCCAGGTTAAGTTATAAGATTGAGTGAGATATTGAAAGTTTTGAACATATTTAGTGGTGTCTGTGAGGAAGGTACTCAAACATTGATTAATCTGAAAAAGATCAGACAGAGAAAAAGGTGCACAAACTTGGGATATTTCCTCCACCCCTGCCCCCTCCTGAAGCAGCAACTGAGGATGGGGCTAGGGAAGAGACACTAAACTGCAGTTTGGACCTAGTTTGAGGGGGGTTTGGAGTGGTCCTGTTAGGATGAGGAGGGTAGGAAGTGTCAGATAAATGGAGAGAACAGGGGCTGGAGCAGAGGAAGTTACAATAGGAAGTCCTGAAGGAAGATGAGCAGCCTTAGCAGCTGTAGCTGGAGGGGAAAGGGGGCTGGACTGGCACTGAAACAGAGACTAGACCAGTATAGGAGAGGGTAGGGAGAGCGGGTAGGGAGGCAGGGACAATGGGAGGCTGTTGAGGTTGGGGTGGGTTAGGAATGGAATGAGGTTGTCAGGGCAGGGGAGGTGGACCCAAGGAGGAAGGATCTGCGGTCAGAGAGAAGTTGTAGTCGGGAGGCAGAGGGAGAGAGCTTACCGAGGAGTTGAGATGAGAAGTTCAGTGGGATTGCAAGAGGCACAGAGAGAGGGGAGATGGAGGGGAGCTGGTGGAGAGCAAAGAATGCCTGGACATATGGGACCTCAGACCATTTTCTCAGGTGGCAGCAATAATTGTCTAAATCTTAGAGAACTGAAATGTCAAAAGTGCCATTTTTGGGCCAATGTGATTTATTATCTAATTTATATTGTGGCCAGCCTGTATTGTAAAAATGAGACATTTTGACTTTAGGTTGGGGGTGAGATGGAAAGGCTTGAGTTTTTTTAAGGACACAAGCCAGGGGAGAAGAAGGGGGAATAGAGGAAGGGAGGCTGCCCATTGTGATGTCTGACACAAGGAAGACAGGGGCTTTGGAGACAAGGAAAGGATGTCTCCAATCAATTCTTTGAAGCCAAAAGAGTGGGCAGGTGACCAAGTCAGACATCTCCAAGATTGGGTGGGCGGCAGGGAGTCTGACTTCCAGAAGTACCGCCAGTGCTGGGTTTGAAGCACAACTTAGACCGGGTCAGACAGAGCATTCTGGGCAAGAGGGCTGGCAAGAACGGGGTGGGGAGGATTATAGAGTAAGAGTGTCGTTTATCTGACCTGAAGGGGAGATGTGGACTAGCAACAAGTTTCGGGGAGGAATAGCTGGAGGTCTAATGTCAAGAGTGACCTCAAGGTGCCCCAGTGGGGTTCGGGAGGGAGATCTGACCCTCCTGGGAGCGGATCTCAACCTCCCCGTATGGGCCACCAGATGTAAGGTTAGACTGAGGAATGATTGAGACCACTGAGGCAGGCAAAATTTAAGTAACTGGTGAAGAATTTATTGTCCTCTGGGTGCAGACAGGCCAAGGGTGAAAACACTGTTGGCATGGAGTGTGTGTGTGTGTGCGTGTGTGTGTGCGTGGTTGATATGAGGGACTTTAGGTAGAGGAGGGGGCACTGGTTGAGAGGGTGGAAAATTTTAGAGTCCCATGGGTGATGGGCCTTGGGCTGGCTGATAAAGAGGGCCATGGTAAGAGTTGCATGGCAGCAGATATATCAAGTCTTTTGTGTTTTTTTGTATAATCAGCTTTTTTGTAGATGTAGCTAAGTGGGTGGCTGTTGGCTTTTTGTTATCACTATGGTCTTGTAGATGCAGGTAGCAGGTCTGCTTAGGTGGGAGTCTGACTCAGGGAACCTGTCAGACATAACATGTTTTGTTATGAATTACATATACAAGATCATTTTAACTGCATAAAAAATTGGAAATAGAAGAGCAGATTAACTGTACTTTTGCTGGGGTAGAGTTGTAATTTCTATTATTGGGAATACTCTCTTGTGTTCTCTATAAGGAATATGTATTTTTTTTTTCTGGTACCAGGGCTCAAACTCAGGACCTTGCTCTTGCAAGGCAGAAGGCAGCCCCACTGAGCTAAATTCTAGACCCAAAAATATGTATTATTTTTTATTAACAAGTAATTAAAACAAAAACACATTCGAAGTAGAGTAACATAAAGCTAAAAACTTCAAGTAAGAACTTTAGAAACTCCTAGAAATCTTGCCTAATGACCAAGACTTGTATCTTTCTTTTACAAGTTTCATGCCCTAACTCAGGCAAAAGCAAAACAAAGCAATAAACACATGAAGAAAAATATTTTTATTTCATTTAACGTAAGTATTTACTCAATAATTCTTATGACAGTGATTAAGAATATTCATTAGCTGTGAAGTTATACTTCCATGTATTTGTTGAGAGCCACTACATAATTTTGGGGAAAATAATTTCATAATTAAATTATGATTAGGGCTGCCTGAAGCCTAATGTCCTTGCCCTTGAGCCAACTATGGCATGGGGAAACATAACTCCATTTTGCCTCAGGTTGAAGCTGAGGCCTCAATGGTGATCTAGACGCTCAAGGGCAAGATTACATCAACTGAAGACATCCTGGTTTTTTGAGAACAGAGTAGTAATTAAAACAAAGAGAAAGGCTTCACCTGGGGAGGGACAAATTCCTTATCAGCTTAACTTGTCCCACTGACTATTGTAAGAATGCTTTTGCTCATCTCACTGTTATCATCAACATGAGATCCTCATCAATGTAGGATTACCTCCACCTTCTGAGTCATCTGATACTCCCCCATGATTGTATGAACCCAATAAATAGTGGCAAGCTTGGTGTGTCTTTGTCTTTGCCCACTCCGAGGCACTAATCTCTCAGCCCTCCATGTACTTTGAAATGACACAATTCTCTATTGTCTTTTTTAGCTCTTGCCATCCCCCTTTCTAGGCAATCGGTGGACTGATTGCCCTCCGATATATGTTGTTGCATAATTGTATTTCTCATTCAATTATTGGCAAATATTATGCTAATAGCCAAAGCCCTGTTTTTATTAATGCTTATTATTTATTTTAATGTTATTGTTTTTATACAGTTAATGAATTAATTGACTAGCATATCTTCACTGGCACATTTTGTTTAGATACCTAGCTTCTCTCTGGCTCAGTTTTCCTGGTATGTATAAAGTGCTTTTCAACTTTTACTGTGCATGTGAATAATGAGGGGAGCTTGCTAAACCACAAATTCTGGGTCACTTGGTAAGGAGTGGGGGCCTAGAGCCTCCATTTCTATCTAACACTTATTTTTAGTGGCAGGGTCCTAGAGACCTCTGAGGCGCCCAGCATCCTCAGAAGTCTATAATTTTTATACCCTACAGAGGGATTCCTACAGAGCTGTGGTGCTTAGGGCTGATTACCCTGTAAGGTGACCCCTTCTTCATTGTCTCCTTACCAACAATGTTATCAATTTAATCCTTTGGTTGGAAGGCAGGGGTGAGATATGTCTGGCAGGTTTTGACTTTGATGCAAGTAGTTGGACAGTGACTGTAGAGGGAGAGAGGAGGAAGAGAAATCACATGCTGACATGAATTGCATTTGCTGATTGAGTTCTATTTTGTTGATACAATATCCTTATCTTCCCTTCTCACTGAAACTAATTAAATAGGCCCATCAGGTTGACATGTGTCATACCTTCAACTTCATCATACTGTAAAATTATATTTAATTTTCCCACTCTTCTAGGCTGTAGGGACTATTTACCCAGTGAACTGGTGCCAGGCACTGAAGGCAATAGAAAACAAGACTAGATTTTTTTTCTCCAGAGGAGTTTACACCTGGTTGAGGGGGCAAGAAAGAGGGAAAAATAGCAGTATGAGAAAGTGAGGAAAATTTGGATATTGTCACTTACTCTCACTGGCCAAGGACATAATGTTAACCTGCTTTGTTTAATGAGAATTTTGAGTGCTATAATTTCAGTCAGAGGAAGCATTGCATCTAAATTGCTCTCATCAAATTAATTGAACAAAGGAAATTGTTCCACAAATATCTTTAGTACTAAATGAGAACATCAATTTTCATAGTAAGACACACCCACTCTTATGTCCTCCCTACCTTTCTGGAATGAAGTGTGAACTCTCACAATAAGATTGATATTCTATTTTTATATTATTAATGGGATCAAACCATGTATTTGGATTATTGCTATATGACACAAATTTTAAATATATTATACTAAACTATTCTGTATTTTTATTTTAAGAAATACGCTTGATACAATTATTCACTAGAAGAGAAATAAAGGAATTTGTTTTACAGTTGGTAAGGCAATTAAAAATAGTGATTTAGCATTCACGTTGTTGAAATTGTTATTGAAAATACTTTCATGGATCAGATACCAAAAGTGCACAGTGTGATCTCATGAAATCTCAGGCATAGAAGCTGATTTCAAATTAGCCCACAGCAAAGCTCTGATGTTCTCAGATAATATCCATGTTCTCCATGGTCTGTTACTATAATTTAAACCTGAAATGTCCCTCAGAGTCCCAAGTGTTAAAGGCTTAGTCCTGTGGAATTACTGAGAAGAAGTGGAACCTTCAAGAAGTATGGCCTCACCGGGGATTTAGCTCAGTGGTTCCACTGCCTGCCTTGCAAGTGCAAGGTCCCGAGTTCAATCCCTGGTACCCCTGCCCCACAAAGAAGTGCAGCCTCACTGGAAGAAGTTAGGTAACTGGAGGTGTGTGCTTAAGGGGCATACTGGGACCCCATCTCTGCCCTGCTTCTTTCAATCACTTTTTGCTTCCTGGCTGCCATAAGGTGAATAGTTTCTGCCCTGTGCTCCCATCATGATGTGCTACCTTGCCATAGTCTCAAAAACAACAGGCCAGCTAATCATGGACTGAACTTCTAAAATTGTGAGCCAAAATAAATCTTTCCTCCCTAAGTTAATTACCTCAGCCATTTTGTCACAGCAGCAGAAAGCTGACAAACACAGTTGTATTCTTGTTTAGGTTGCTGTACTGGATCATGGCAACTGTTTCAAGAGGCATAAGAACAATGGTAACATGGTGTTTAATGTATGGAAAGACAGGAATTAAGAAAATTCTCAAGAGAGAAAGGAATCAATGCCTCCAAATTAGGAATTTTAAAATGTACTAGGTGTACTACTAATGGTTAAAGCTGTCAATTGTCAATTGTATCAGTGTTCACCAGATTTAATATAATAAGTCCCCAACTTACAAACATTTGAGTTGTGAACTTTTACAGATGGGAATGGACTTCACATTAGGTAGATGTGAACAAATCATGGAAGTATCACAGGTGTCTGCCAGACATTGTCACACTTGTGCTGCTGTGAGCTTACTGTACAGGGCGATAG
Source organism: Heterocephalus glaber (assembly GCF_000247695.1). The sequence goes on along the minus strand of NW_004624799.1, from coordinate 10,866,241 downwards.
TGTGCAGTAGTGCAGCACTCAATCAGAATCCAGGTTGTACAGAAGCAAGAGGAAAAGCAGTGGTGATGTGGAGGGTTTTTTTAATGCTTTACATTGTATATTTGTGTCAAAGGTGTATAAGACTACTTTGTCGGACTTACTAATGAATCTGACTTACAAGTGTTCTCTCAGAATGGAACTAACCTGTAAGTTGGAGACTTACTGTATATATATAATATATATTATATATATGTACATATGTATATATAGTGTATATACAGTGGTACCTCAGTTGACAAACTTAATTTATTTTACAATTTTGGGGAAAATGGCTGCAATTGTATTTGTGGGGGGAAGATGGCCATGGTCATGTTTGTCACCTGATGTGGGGTTTGCAAATGAAAGGAAAATTTTGCCAAACACTTTTGTTCTTATGGAGAGAGAGAGAGAGAGAGAGAGAGAGAGAGAGAGAGAAAGAGACAGAGAACATGTAGCTCATTAGAGCAATGCCTCATTGGTCCCTTATATCCTGCTGCTATCATTCTATAGATGTAACCATATGTAGTATACAGAGATGTACAAGATAGGATTACAATGGTTGCCGGTTGAGTCAGGTGTGGAAGAATGCAAAAGGGCCATCTGCACCCTGGATATCTGAATGATCCAGTCAAAAATCAAATGTCTGGAGCTCACTTCAGAGTCCCATGTGAGTCTGTATCAGGAAGCCATAGGATGTTTGAGGAAAGTCTGCACTGGAAACCTGAAGAGTCTGTGCTGCAAGGCTGAAGAGTCTGGAATGGAAGCTTGTAGACAGATGTCAAAAGGTGATGGTGAAGACTAGAGATCCTCTGAAGAAACAGAAGTGAGCCTTCCTTCTTTCCTTTTTATTCCATCCAGGCTACAAGCCCATTGGTTTGTGCTACCCACAAGCAGAGTGGGTCTTCCCTCTTCAGTAAGTCCATCCAGAACTGTGCTAAACCAATCAGCTGGGCATTTCTTATTCAAGTTGGCACCACAGTTACCTATCACACCTACGATGGAATTTAAACTACAGATTTATGGGACTCTGGTCTGGATTCAGGGAGAAAGGAAAAAAAAACAAGGAGGTTTTTTTTTTTTTAAGCATCCCTATACCCCTAGACTCTAGCTGAACCTCAAATGGCTCAGAAAGGAGTATCTAAAGAGTCTTTGGCCAAACACACTTCTATGACATGCTATGAATTCCCTCCTCAATAATTTTCTCTCCACTGATATTAAATCTTTTTCAGAGTTATATCATCTCTCAAAACTTCTATTTTATATGTAATCTTTCTTGATAGTCAAACTAAAAATCTCTTTCAAAACTATATTTAAGAAACCCTCTTAGTTACCTTATGGTGCACCATGTATTTAGATCAGTGAGATTTTGGAGTATTCTCCAAAGCAAATGGAAAAGTTTTGGTCAATACTTTTGCTTTCAATTTAATATCAGGCCTGAATTGAACCTATAGTCTCTCAAGTGAAAATTTGAGGTCAATTTTGGAGGATCGGTGTTCTTTACAAACCTGACCGAATCTACATTTGACCTCATTGATCTCTGTGGTGGAAACAACCCATCCCCATTTCAAAAAGAACTTGATGCTCCAATTGTCAGCACCTGTTAAGTTTGGCTCAGTTGCAAGCATCTCCTTCCTCAAGGGTGCAACCTTGGCAGTCCATATCCCATGAATGATGGCAGCGTGGTATAAGGGACCAATGAGGCACTGCTCTGATGAGCCATATGTGCTCTACCTCACTGAAGGACTGACATGTCCTATGTCAGTTTAATGCATCCCTATACCCAATTTTTGCCCTGCTCATCCTTTACAAATGAGTTTATTCTGCATCTAGAGAAAGCAACCTGGGATGTTATTACTGGGAGTGGGCTTAGAACACATGTGATATGGTGGAGCTTTGGAGCTGAATCTCCAGCTGCCCAGTAGACAATGAGGGACCCCAATCCTCCAATTCTGGCAGCAGATGGAACACAGAGAGCCTTTGGCACTGATAGTGAATTAGGTGAGACTCTACTATTGTGTTACATCCCCATGTCATGATTATGAATTAGGATGGTATACTTGTGGAAAGGGATTCACTATCAGATACAATTTATCAGCCATTTTGGGAAATAGGAAAAAATAGTAACTAAAAGGAAAATGTCATTGCACAGCTATTGTGTAATAACATTGATAAATCTGAAGATAAAAGCATCAGGTTAAGAACCAGTGCTTCAACCAAAAGAGAATAAGTTTGGATTCAGATAAAGTAATAGAAAACATGTTTCTAGGCCACAGAGGATTTTGTGCAGATGACAACTCTCTGGAAGAACAAATGTTTAAACAGGAGAAGCAGTTCAGAAACATGAAAGTATTTCAGAAAGGGGAAAAAAGGTGTGTGGGGGGGAGGGGATTCTGTCAACTGATGTCACTTACTGAAGTAAAGAGTTTTTTTCCCTTGTGATTTTTGAAAGGTTACCAATAAACATATTTGCAAATTTCAGTTGTGAATATTCAAATGCATTCACACAAATGAATCAACTGACCTTCCTTCATTGAGCTATTTGTCATAACTGCTAACAACCCAATTACAAAGTGATAAAGCTTTTCCTTTGTATATATTGGTGTCTAGAGCCATTCTACATAATTTTGGGGAAAATCATTTCACAATTAAATAATGATCAGGGCTGTGTGAGGCCTTAGTGGTCTTGTGATGCTGTGATGCTCAAGGGCCAGATTACATCAGCTGAAGACATCCTGGTTCTTCAAGAACCCAGTAGTAATACAAAAGGAGAAAGGTTTACCTGGGAAGGGCAAATTCCTTATCAGTTTAACTCCTCATCCCACCTACTATTGTAAGAATATTTTGCTCATCTCACCATCCTAATCAACATAAGCTCCTCATTGGCCTAGGATCCTGATCAGCATAAGATCCTCATCATCAGTCATAGGATTACTGCCGCCTCTGAGACATCTGATACTCCCTATGAACCCAATAAATAGTACCAAGTTCGGAGGGAGTGGGGAGTGTCTTTTTCTTTGCCCAGTCTGAGGCACTGCCCCCACCCTGTATACTTTGAAACTTCTCAAGTCAATTGCCTTCTTTTTTTCTTTAGCCCTTGAGGTCCCCCTTTCTAGGCAGTTGAGGGATTGATTGACCTCTGATATATTGGAGATTTGAGTTGTACTGATCTGAATGAATTCCACATTGTTCATGCCAAAACAGAAAATATTACCACTGTTCTCCCTTTATTATATTTTTATGTAGAGTTAAGGCACTGAATGAACAAAATAAGAGTTTTGGGCTAAACACTCTGTTTCTCAATCTTATCATGGAGAAAGGAGCTCTTCTTTTCCCAAGTCTTCAGAATATCTTAACATGATGTTTTGAATAAACAGAAAGTTAAAATCACCTAAAACTGTAAGATGAATGCTGGGAGTATCAGAACATTAGCTCAACTAATACTGAATAGAGATGTAAAAATGACTTCTGTGAGACAAATATATATCACTTCCTTCAGGTGTTTTTTATGGATACTCTGATGCACTTGCCATTTAAATATAATGGAAATAATCTAAGAAAGTTTTTTTTTGAAAAAGCTGAATGGATTTGTTGGGGATAATATAAATAGCTTAAGATTTGGGGCATGTAAGTCTCACCCTTCCAATCCAGTTCTAATGGAACTTTATTTCCCTAATGACAGATTCACTATTGTTCACACAAGTGAAACAAAGCTTCCTAAACAAAGATTCCTAAATCAAGAGAATATGGCCAAGTCACGTCGCATCTGGCAACCTCAGTTATTTCCTCTTCCTATAAGTGATTTCTCCACCTTAGATGTGTATTAGAATCATTTGGGAGCTTGCTAAAAAGAATGCCTATCATCATAGATTAGTTTTGCCTTTCTTTGAACTTTATACAATGAAAGAAATAAAATGTACTATCTTGAGCCAGCTTTTATATTCAATATCATTTCTGGGGAGCTATGCTTTTTATTGCATGTAGCAGTGGTTCATTATTGCTTTAAAATATTCCATTGTAAAGGAGGGTGATTATAGGTATACATCTGTAATCTCTTTGCGTGGGAGGCTGAGGCAAGAGGATTGCCATGAATTTGATGCCAGCCAAGGCTACATAGTAAGTTCAAGGCCACCCTGACTTATATAGCGAGATTCTGTCTCAAAGAACCAAAAAAAGTTTTATGTATATGTATATATGTCATGATTTATCCATTCTCCTGTTGATGGTTATTTGAGTTGTTTTTAATTGGGAGCTATTATGTGTAATGCTACTATACCAATTTGATCTGTGCTTTAGAGTATAAAAGTATACTCATTTCTTTTGGATAGATACCCAGAAGTGGAATGCCTTTTCATTTTTTTTATTAGTAGATATTACAAATTAATTTTCCAAAGTGTTTGTACTGAATAACATTACATGAGAGTTCCAGTTGCTTTACATCCTTTTTGAAACCTTGATATCATCATTAAAAATAACTTTAGTCCACACCCTAATCTCCTACTTCACTATCACTGACCTACATTTATTTACTCATTTTAAAAATTGAGGAGTCATGTGGCACACACCGAATCAGCCCTCTGCAGACAGGCAGGTCTGTGCACGCCCTACTGAGGTCCCCAGTCACGTAGAACATGCCGAATCAACCTGCATCCGGGCAACAATCCACTGGACCCCCACCCCCGCTCTTCTGTACAGCCACCTGGTTCCACAAAACAAAAATGCAGAGGACACTGGATCACCAGACCACAGTACTGAGTACCGCTGCTCCCGGCCCAGAGGTAGGGGCTTCTGAGCTGCCATCCCACTGCTCCTGGTCCAGAGGAAGGGGCTTCCCAGTCACCATCCCTCCTGCTGCTCCCAACCCAGAGGATAGGGCTTTTGGGCCACCTTCTGTCCCGCCACTCCTGACCCAGAGGAAGGAGTTTCCAGGCCACTGTCCCTCCCACCACTCCCGGTACAGAGGTAGGGGCTTCTGAGCCACCATCCCACGGCTCCTGGACCAGAGGAAGGGGCTTCCCAGCCACCATCCCTTCTACTGCTCCCAGCCCACAGGAGAGGGCTTTTGGGTCACCATCCCTACCGCTGCTCCCGGCCCCTGTCCCACCTCTCCCAGCTCAGAGGAGGTAATCCGTGCAGGCGCTAACAGCGCCCCCGCCGCAGTCGAAA
>NW_004624799.1:10830985-10841218 GCF_000247695.1 Heterocephalus glaber | reverse complement strand
AGGTGGCCCAAAAGCCCTTTCCTCTGGGCTGGGAGCAGCAGGAGGGATGGTGACCGGGAAGCCCCTTCCTCTGGACCAGGAGCAGTGGGATGACGCCTCAGAAGCCCCTACCTCTAGGCTGGGAACAGTGGGACTCAGTACCTTGGTCTGGTGGTCTGGTGTCCTCTGAGTCTTTGTAGTGTGGAATCAGGTGGCTCCCTGTCTGCAGCGGGGTGATTCGGTGTCTTCCGCGTGACTCCCATTTTTAACATTTATATTTTCTCTTTCCAGACTCTTGTTTATCCTACAACTTGCTCTTACCATTGATAATAAGGTGCTAACTCCTTACCATAGTAGTTACATCACGGCTGTGTGCAGACTCTCACTACTGAGCAAAGCAAATAGAAACGCAGGATATGGTTGTTTTATGAAAAGTGAGACAGTTAATGTGGGTGGTATTTGTGCTTGTAGAACAAGATAGGAAAAAGGCAGGCTCAAGATATTGAATTATTATTAGGTGCTGTCAAGGCAAGCACAGTGGGGTGGCAGACAGGAGCAATTATTTCTAGATTCAACTATGATTTGGGAAGAACATTTAACTATTCCTTTCTCCTTTGTGCTTGTGTCACTTCAAAAATAAGTCTAACACCAAACTTATTGTATTATATTATAATGATTTGTCTATGGATTTTTCTTACCTGTAAAACTGTGTTCTCCTTCTAGATAAGAACCACATTGCACACTTCTCTACTGTACTTAGACACAGCCTTGTTATTGATACAAAGTAACCGAGAAAAGTAACTTTAGACAATGAATATATTTAACCAATTTGTGAATCTGAAATGTTATGGTTAGAGCTTACTTCTTATGAGGCCTGTCTTGACTTGTTTAAGACTCTAAGCACAAAGCCCAGTGCTTGCTTTTTTTTTTTTCTTTTTTCCACATCTGACTTAAAATAAGCTCTGTGTAAGAAAGTGAGATGCAAGATGTAAAGAGCAAGACATTGTCTCATAGACAAATCTCTGTGGAATATCAGCTGCAGTCTTATTCAGGGGAGTATTTTACAAGATCATCATCAACATTTAAATCCATGCAGGGGAAACTCCCACCAAAATAGGAGTTACTCATGTCAGAGTCTGCCAAATTGAGCCTGCCTTCCCTGTTTCTGTCAGGCAACTCACCTCCCACATGAAAACCACTGCAAATGCCAATATGTGCTGTTTTCTTAATGTATTTTTACATTTTCTCTTGAGTTGGCATTACTGGTAGCATTTCCATTCCTTGAGACATAGGATTCATCTAAATGAAATAGTGGTGGCTCATTGTGGCACTTTGTTGAAAAGAATTCTTTTAGACAGTTTTCTGAGCCTCTAAATTCTATAGACTATTGTATTCTTGGTATGGGATATAGTAGCACACATGCCAAGGGCTGACCCTCTTTTGGGGGGGGAGTAGGTTTGATACTAATAATGCCCAGTATTTATTAAATACCTACTGTGCTAGTCACTCCTATAAATACTTTACAGCTATTAGTTCATTTGATCCTCTCAATAATCTTCCAAGATGTGTACAATTAATATTGTCATTATACAGATGAGGAAACTGATGTCTAGAGGTGCTAAAAAACTACTTGTTTAAGGTTGCATGCCTATTTGGTAGCTTATCTGTGATTTAAATACAGGCAGTTAGCACAATTGATGGGAGCAGGGACCACACCTTTAGACCAGGTCAAAGGAGGAACAAAGGGTAATGAGTAAAAAGTGCCCATGATAACGGGCATGGTCACCACTTATTTTGTAACCCTACAGGTTTGTAGAGTGGAGGTATGTTCATTACAGACAAAACTGAGCTTGGTGACAGGCAAAGCTGACTAGAGAAAAGAAACAGCTTTGTTTTCTGAACAGTGACCCAATTAGAAAGCACACATTTGGAAGGGAGAAAGGCTAACATAACATCCTGTTTTATGCAAATTTTTTTAAAAACCACAGTAATATCAGAAAGGTTTTTCTCCCCAGGCTGATTTATGTGGTGGGATTTTAATAAGATGCTGAGAGAGCTTTAAAAGCTTTAAATCAATATTGGGATTACTATATCACTTTCTCCTAAGTATGATTTTTGTCCATGAAGTAGAGGACAATAGCCATTAAATAATTCCAAAAATAAACTCAAACATTTTATGTAAAATCTTCGTAGATAAAAAGAATGTAAAAATATTCAATTTATAATAGTTAATCTTTAAAGCCTATAGCTCATCCCGTGGGATATTAGATTGATAAATTTATATATCAATTCATTGAAAATGAAAGTGGTATATCTTTGTCTCCCATCCAAGTACAAACAAGGCCCAACCCTGCTTAGCTTCCGAGATCAGATGAGATCAGGCGCGTTCAGGGTGGTATGGCCATAGACAAAATATAGGTTTGTAATTTTGGGAAATGAAAATGTTTCTTTTTAGGTAAGATATGTAACTATATTTTGGTTCATCTTGTGAATACTATATCCAAAATCTTTTTCCAGATAAGACTATTACAGTATATGTGTATACAATTCATAGTGTACACTCACCCACACCTACAGTTCTCATAACCATCCTGCAAGGTGAAAAATCAATCTTTTGGCAGGGGATTTAGCTCAGTGGTTTCGCCGCCTGCTGCACAAGTGGAAGGACCTGAGTTCAATCCTCGGTACCGAAAAAAAAAAAAACACAGTCTTTTACAGAGGAGACTGGCGGTAACTCACTCAAATCTAATGGCAAGGTACTGGTACAAGATTTTAAATTCAGGCCTACCTGACCTCAAAGCCCATTTTCTGTTTGTAAACCGATACTTTTTTATACCAGTTCACTCTGATAATTTTACTTCCTGTCTTGGTTCTGTGCCTATGCCAGGAACTCAACCAATGATACTTATTGATTTAGTTGCATAGATAAGCACATTAAATACTATCAAAATGCCATTTGAGATTAAAATCTGTAAGTGCCTAAGACTATAAATCCTTTTTCTTGCTTGTACACTGAGCAGTTGGCATGTAGTAAGCACTCAATAAACATTTGATAAGGAAAGGTAAAAGAGAAAGAAAAGGGTGGGAAGAGAGGAGGAATGAATTGTACCCTTGGATGTTTATGTGACCATAGAGAATGAAGAAAAGGAATTTTAGGGGTGGGGATTTAGCTCAGTGGTTCTGCCACCTGTCTCACAAGAGCAAGGTCCTGCGTTTGATCCCCAGTATCAACTAAATAAATAAATACATAAATGAATAAAAAGTATTTCTTTAAAAAAATGGAATTTTAAATATTAGTACTGAAAGGTAAAGATGATGTTATAATTATCACTCAGTGTGGGAGAGTGGCACCTGAGGCTAAAAACAAAACACTGGGAGTGTGTGTCTAGTTAGATGAACAAGACAGAATATAGCCAGATATAATGATGCATGCCTACAATCCCAGCATTTGGGAGGCTGAGGCAGGAGAATATCAAATTTGATTTTGGGATAGAGTTTAAAGCCAGTCTGAGATACATAGGGAGACTCAGTGTCAAAAAAAAAAGAATATAAAGGTTAGTTAGAAATGTGTGCAAATCTAAGGACTGAAAATTTGGGGAAAATAAAAGAAAACAGAAGCAATATTGTTAAGTATATCATACTATGTCTTATTGGAGGAAGAAGACTCATTTCTCCCTACCTACCTTTTCCTCCTCTCTCCTTCCCACCCCCCTTATACAGAGAAACAGAAAAAGAGATGATGATAGAATCCAAGATTCTAGTCATCTACTTAGATGACTCATTCTAATAATAAAAATGTCAGCCAATTCATATTATTGTTAACAATGTGATATCTCAAAAGATTAAGAAAGTAACAAGAGCTATGTCTAATAGACATTTATTGTTAACCTACAACAAAGAACTCTTGGTTAAATGGAGAAAGTGTTAATATTGTCTATGATGTCCAAGAGGGGAACTCTGACACCAGACACATGACATAGGTATTAGAAGATCAGACCCTCTTCTGTCCTCTTGCTATTTCCTCTGTGGATTTTGATGAACAAATTTTTACCCAAGAAACACACAATAGACAAGAGGGAATCTAAAATTTCAAGGATTGATATGTGGGAGGGACATAAACTTAGAAGAATAATAGCTGAGAAATTTAAGTGTAGGATGTGCTATATCTTGTATAAATGCTAACAGTATTTTTTAAAGTTATGAGTGATAATTTTTCTTAAGCTAAGTTCAGAGCAAGAATAACAACAACAAAAAAGAGATATGGCCAATGCCAGGGGCAGATGGTATAATATTAACAGATGGTAGAGAAAAGAACACCTCAACAGTCACTTTTATTTCTCTATCAAGAAAAAAGTTACCTAAACTGGAACTCAAAAATTAAATACTCTAGGGCCAGGGATGTAGCTCAGTGGTGTTGTATCTGCCTGGCAAGTGCAAGGTCCTGAGTTCAATTCCTGGTACCAAAAAAAATAATCGAATACTCTTAAGAAAGCACAGAAGAGCAGCTTAAATGAGGTAGTCATTGAAAATCACTTGTTTTTTAAAATGTCTTTAAGACTCCAGGAACACATGAATTGTATCCAAGATTCTTAGAGATATGACTACCTGGCCTATATCACTTCAGGTCCATGAAGAAAAGTTGAGGCTCCAAAAGTAGGACAAATTTGTCACAATTCTGTAATAGTTGGCCTTTAAAGGGTAGATCTTGGAAATGCAGATCAATGAATTTGAAGTCAGTGGCTAGAAAAATGCTAGGACAGGTTATTAAATAGATGACTGTGAGCGCATAGGAAGCCTGTTATCAAGCCACTGCTAGCTAGAATATTGACAGGGGAAGGAAAAAGGAGACCAAGGTAGGCTGAGGTGTCTGAGGAGTTTAACAAGCCTGAAAAAAGAAATCAAATCATAGATGGAATCAGAAAATCACTTGGAAAAAGGTAAGAATGGAAAATAGAATACCTATCACATACAGTGTAATAAAAGGGGCCAGGAGGGCAGAAGCCTTAGTCACCAAGACAGAAATCTGACTGAGGGTATTTGAGGCAGGCCAAAGTCATTGGGGGTGAGAAAAATTTGGTTTGACAAACCGAAGGATCATGTGCCAGGCCAGTGTGTCTCCTTGTGGGTCAGGGCTTTTGTGAGCTCCTGACTTGCTGCTGCATATAGGCTGACCAAGACCATATGCCCTTGAAAGTGTCAGACACTGGAGAATGTGTTCGCATTAATTCCTGCTCAGACCACTTTCCAGGTGTTTTCATTTCTTTATGTACAGAAAAGTCATATTTTGAAAAGAGAAAGAATTTAATCTTACTATACTGTGAGTGTGTTTTTTTTTAAGATGGCTGCTATGGTCTGAGTGTTTGTGGACTTCCTGCCTTCATGTGTTGAAATTCTGACCTTCAAGGCAATGGTATTAGGAGATGAGGTCTTGGGGAGGTGATTATGTACACAGAGCACTTATAACAGGGTTAGCATCCCCTAAGAGAGGCCTGAGGCACGCCTTCGTACTTTCCACCAAGAAAGGACACAGTGGAAAGAAAAAAGAAAAGATGTCATCTATGAACCAGGAAGCAGGGAGTCAGCAGACATTGAATCTGCTGCTGCCTCAATGTTGGACTTCGAGCCTCCAGAACTATGAAAAATAAATTTCTGTTGTTTATAAGCTACTCATCTACAGAATGTTGTTATAGCAACCTGAATGGACCAAGACAATGCTGGCTCAGGAAGCCCTGATTTTTTCTTGGTCACCAAGCAATAAACATTCACAAGGGAAAAATATTTTCCTTTTCTAAATATTGCTGTGGGCAGAAAATGACAGTTGCAGAGAAAGCCCTACTATACTGCTATTTTTTCCTGTAACTTAAGTAATCAAGGATGTTAGAAAATAGAAAAGTATGTTTTCCTTAATTACAGTGACTATTACTTATCATTTTCAGCATCATTTCTTAAAATGATAACTTGCCCCAAATTAGCTAATCTTGGTGTCTCAGTTACTTTTCTCATTGCTGAGAAAAAAATATCTGACACCTGAAGTTAAAGGAGGAAAGGTTTATTTAGCTCACAGTTTGTAGAGGGTTCAGTTCATAGTGAGCTGGCTCCAAGGCAGGGTGGTATGGTAGACAGGCATCTTAGAGGAGAAACAGTTCACCGCAGGCAGAAGACAGCAAAACCAAGCAATAAACTACAAGTAACTAGTAGCAGGGCTCTTTCTATCCCTTATATTGTACCCAGGCTACCCACCCTTAGAGCAGATAGCACTCACACCCTTAATCCTAGATCCAGCCACCTCTGAAAAAGTCCCCCTATGATGGCATGAGGCTTTGAGGCGACATCTAAACACAAGCCATAACAGTTTTCCTTAATTAATTATAGTGAATATTACTTATCATTTTCAGCATCATTTTTAAACAAAACATTTATTGGTACATTTTAGATCATTTTAAAAATGATAACTTGCCCCAAATGAGCTAACCTTGGCAAGACTGTACCGTTATAGCCCATATTTCCTGTATACAGGTAATTCTTCATTAGAACTTCATTGGAAATTAAGTAATTCATAGCAGAAATTCTTAGTGCCACTATGAGAGGTGTGGTCATCATATTTTGTATTTATAAAAATTATTTTCTTTCTGACAGTTATATGGTTCATTTTGTCCTTAGGTAATCTTTCTTCAGATTAAATTTCCTGTCTAGTGTCATGTATTTTTCTCATTCTTGAATATTTTCAGGGTTAGAAATAAGTACACTTTTTAATCAAGAGGAAATTTCTTGAATTACAAATTTTTTGGCATTTCCTGTCATTTTATTAACTTCCTGATTATGTAATTAATAGTTTATGAACAAGTAGAACAATATATATATTGATTAGAAGGTATTTATTTCTGTGAAGCTGAATTAACATTTTCCATGAATTCAGTATCTTTGTTTCTACCTGTTTGTCTTACTCTCTGCCCTGTCTCCACTCCACACTCTTCCTCCCTGACTTCACCACCTCTAATTTTTCGATGGACTTTATAAGTTAAAAATATTTTCAGGGCAGCTGGGGATTCAGCTCAGTGGCACCGTACCTGCCTTGTAAGCACAAGGTCCTGAGTTCGATCCCTGGTACCCCCCCTCCAAAAAATTTCAGGACTGGGGATATAGCTCATTGATAAAGTGCTTGCATAGTATGCACAAGTTTCTGAGTTAAAACTTTAACACTACACCACATATATGTATGTATGTGTGTATATATATATATTCACAAACACATACATATATAAATTTTCAGTGAAAATAATAGAAAACACTCTTACAGTAGCTTAAGTGTGCTAGAGTTTAATCTCACATATAAAGAAGCCCAGAGGTTAGCACTACAGGGCATCTTACAGCTCAATTCTGTCAGATCCAAGCTTTTTTTGTCTTTCATGTACCAGTATCTTTAGCATGTTAGTTTTTATCTTCATGATTACTGTCCCACAGCTGCTCCATCTTTGATCAGGAAGAGAGAAGGGAGAGTGGTAAAAGTCAGATTTGTCCCTTGAAAACAAACAAACAAACAAACAAACAGCTCTTTCCTTTACTTCATTGGCCCTAACTGTATTCTATTGCTATCCCTACAACAAGTCACTGGAAGGTGACTAGAGAGAATGGGTATGCGTGGAACTGGAAAAACCAACCAACATCGTCTGCCATCCTTAACTATTTCCTCTCATTATACTCTTTAACTCAGCAGAAGAGGCATGCTAATGAGTCATAACATGTTTTAGAATGTTCAGCATATGCCAAGCATTATGCAAAGTACACTATATTCATTATTTCATTTAAAGTGAATAAGAACTTATACAATAATCATTTTTAGTTTTTAAAATTTATTTTTAGCTGATACATAAACATAAAAATTGTGCATATTAATAGGGTACCACGTCATGTTTCGATGCATGTGTACATTGCATAATGTTAGAATCAGTAAGGTGACAATAATGTACATTTTAAAAGCTAGAGAGTTTTCACCAGAAAGAAATCATCATTGTTATTATTCTTATTTTAAAAGTGGGAAAAGAAAGGCTTGGACAGCATAAGGTTGCATAGCTGATGTGTGGCGGGATGCACATCTGGCCCACTCTAAGGCCTACAGATTTACAAACTATTGATTTGGCCTCCTAGTTGTTAGGTAATGTGAAAAGTTGGCTTGGATATTGGTTTGCTTTTAAAATCAAAGACATAAAATCCTTCCATGTTAATTCACTCAGGCTATACTGATAACTAACATTTTTCTGAGATCTGATGAGATCGGGCGGGTTCAGGTTGGTATGGCCATAGAAAATAACTAAGATTTTTAAAATAAAGTAAATCTCTTATAGATGAGATGTAAAGACAAGAAATAAAGTAGCTAGACACTTGTCTACACATATCTAGCAATGCAGAAAAACATAGTCCTGTACCTCTGTCCTGCATATTTTTTTAGAGGAGGGACAAAGGGGTTTGAGGAAAAAAAAATTGCTAAGGTTGGGTCTCAAGGTCTAAATTTGCATCTCCACTGTAACACTTATTAACTATGTGAACTTGGGCAGGTAAATGTTTAATACTTTGCTTTTCTGAGTATAGTTCCAACATGAGTGTTGATTGATATTTTCATCTCTGTTAATGAGTGAAACAAAAGTGAAGCATTGAAATTGTATGTTGAAACTTCTATTGTTTATCATGAGGTAACTGCTGAATAAAATAACAGAATTTTAATACTTGGAAGAACATTTCTTCAATTGTGCTGTTCACAATATAACAACTATATACATAATCAGAATGTTTTATCTTCATTAAAAAGTGTTGACAATCAACAAAACAATAAATCAAATCTTGGTTTTCCTAGTGTAAATAATTCTACCACAGCCAATCTCATGATGACCACATGATATTGCTGAATGTGGAGTGGGAAAAACTTGTTTAGGAAGTACTGTACCATTGTATGATTTCTCTTCTGTGTAGGAGAATCCATGTAAATCCATGTAAATAAAGACAAGACAGTGATGAATTTTGACTATCACTTTTGTTTTTAATATAATTTATTTACATGTAAATATATAAAATTTAATTTAATTTTTAATAATTGCTGTCTTTAACAACTGGCTCAGAATACTCCTGGGGATTTAATAATTGGTTCCTAGAGCCTGTTGGAATGAATTTCCATACTCAAATTTTCTGGGACATTCTTTTCTTATTATAAAACAAGAATTAGAATTTTTTTTTGTCTACCTGTGATATAAGAATTACATGATATGATCAATTTGGTGAAAGGACTTTATAATCAGTAAGAGTTGTGTAGATATAACTTCAGGAAAGGCTATACTTTCAGGGATCATTTCTACAGTTCCTAAATATAACTTCAGGAAAACAGGAAGTAAGAAATGTAGAAAAAGAAAATTAAAAAAATGTCGTGGAGATATGTGAACTACTTTAAATAAAAAGTTGAAAATAAAAGTTTTGATTAATTTATCAATTTGATAGTGAAAATATTTTGTTAGCCTATTAGGAAACGGAAGACAAGTGTATTGAGGGTTACAAAAATGCTGTAATTCTTTGTTAACACCTCCCATTCAGTTTAAAGGTGAACTAACCTCATGGCCTGCTTTGGCCAATAGAATATGGGAGAAGCAACCTTATGTTAGTCTTGAGCTTGGCTCTGAGAGATTTGGCATGCTTCTGATTGCTGCTGTTAGAACCCTATGACCTCCTACATGAAGCAGTGTGAAGTAGTCTGTTAGAAAATGAGAGGCCACAAAGAGAGAAAGCAGACATCATGGCCTGCTAGTTGTCCAGTCCCTAACTACTGAGCAGGCAGCTTCAGATTCATGAGGGAGCCTCAGAAGAGATGAGTCCAGGCTGCCTATATACACATAATGGCCCAGGTGAGCTCATTCTAAACTACTGATCTTTGGAACTATGAATTAAATAAATAGTGGTTGTTTTTAATTCATAAGAGTTGAGGTCTGTCACAAAGCAAAAATCAACAGAGCCTTATAATGTTCAATAATTTATACTAGGCTCTTCCTATTATTTAATCTCAGTGAATCTTTGTAAGAGTCCTGTGAATACTTCTAATTGCATTTGAATTGTTAAGAGACCTGAATATTCTGGTTAGAGGAATGAGGATTGTGGCCACTATCAAATTTAAGAGTACATGGAGGGCCGGGGATCTAGCTCAGTGGTTCCGGCGCCTGCCTCGCAAGCGCAAGGTCCCGAGTTGGATCCCCGGTACCAAAAAAAAAAAAAAAAAAA